>QRFJ01000149.1:419662-475884 GCA_006176705.1 Cocos nucifera
CGGACGGCCAAGAGGAACGCCTTAATCAGGAACATGCAATACTACAAAATAGTTTTAGATCTATATCATATATCTCATATACAAATCAGATCTAAATATGGCATATTTTGCATACATCTCATGTATCGAATCATGCATATTTTTAGATCTAAATTATCTCATAATAATCTAAAAAATTAGATTTAAATTGATCTAATCAAAATAAATTCTAATCTAGACAACTATGTAGAACTATTCTACAACTAGTCTAGACATGCATCAATCATATCTCATATGATGTTAAAATTAAATAATTTTATTTGCTATTTTTTAGATGTTATTATAATACTTATAATATCAAAAAATAGTAAATAAAAGGATCTAAAATATGATTTAATCAGATTAAATCAAAAACATGCAAGACTATTCTATAGAACTATTCTATTTTAGAACTAGTCATGCATATTTTCTAATCTTAGATCCAAATTATTTAATTTTAATTTTTTCTGATTTCAGATCTGATCACATCTCATGTGACATCTAAAATCATTTATTTTTTAATTAAAATAAATTTAAAATTAGATCTAAACACTTTTAGAACCTTGGCTCTGATACCAGTTGAAGGGAAATCCTGATTTTTCGGTCCAGGTTCGTTCAGATCTGATCAGATCAAGAGATATATTTCAAAAATTTTTTCTTTGATCTATATCAGATCTAAGATATTTTAGATCTGATTCTTATTATTTTAATAAATAAAATAAAATAAGATAAATTAAATCAAATTTAATTTACCTGATTTGGGTAATCCTATTACCCGTTGATGATCCTGATTTGCAGCGGAAGGTTCTGGATCTAGCCACGCAAGCGCCTGGCCTCTACCGGTATCCACTCAGGTTGGATCTAGAGATCCTCTTCTTCTCTATCATGCCTCCAAAAATTAGATCTGGATCTGATCTGGAGGATCTTCAAAACTCCTTTTGAAGATCAGCAGTCGTCCTTTGCAGCAGCGCAGCCTTCTAGCTTTCAGTCGCCTTTCTCTTGATCTGGATCGCACCAACCAAGGTCCAAAACTCCTTTTGGACGTGGAGAGGAGAGGGAGAAGGTGAGTTTGGCATGGAGGAAGAAGGGAGAGGCAGCCTTGGGGCATGGGGTTTCTCAAACTTCTATTAGAATCTGAGTTGGGCGCAGGGTCTTATTTATAGACTGTCTGTGATCCAACTTCTCTTCTTCCCAACCAATCACAACTCTTTGTGAAATCAGATCTAAATCTGATTGGTGGGAATAGAGTCCCCTGGATTCCTCCTTAGAGGGTGCCTAAGACCAGTCAAAGTTGGTTCTTAGGAGAACTCTAATTGGAATCCAAAAAGGAGATGGAGTCCTTGTCCAACAAGGACTCCTAGGCGCCTCCAACTTGGGCACACGCCTAGGGTGGCGTGCGCCCTCTTCCTTGCCAGGTTCTGGTAGGGGGACAGGCCCCCACCAGCTCTCCAATAGGTGCATGACATGTGGTCAAAAGTCAAAGTATCAATGGTCAACGTTTGACCAGTCAAAGGTAGACTTTTGACCAAAGTCAAAGAACAAGAAATGGCAGGTGACCAAAAATGGCAGGTAATGTCTTACAAAATAAGACAACCTTTTCTGACTTGGACAACCTCCAGTCAGACCATATGAAGGCCTCTGATTGAGCACAAACTCCTTTGGCTCAGACAGGACAACTTATTTATGATAGTAAAAGAAGAACGTTAGGTTCAATCGAGTGCTAGCACGATTTTCTTGAACCTAATTGAATCTCATTCAGATCAATTGAACTGGATCAGTTCAATTGATGATCACCAGATTCAAACCCTTGTTTGTGTGACCCAGTTAGGTTCAGTTCTGTATGGTAATGGGATATGTCATGATCTCTATCATCGACATCATCGAAACTCCTTTCGATGGATCAGAACTCTTCTGATTCGAACAGCTAGAATGATCGATCATCTAAATCATTCTAATTGCTCCCAAAATCCACCAGTGACACCTAGCAGTATATGGTGGCAACCCATCAGAGCTGAATGCGAACCTCTTGGTGCAGCTACCTGTGTGATTAAGTTCTTCTATCTTGAGCCCCGATCAGATTAGGGTTAAGGTAAACTCGTCAAACCCTAGTCTCTGTCATATGATGTAATCATTCGATTCGAGTCCGAATGTGAAAATCTAAATAGAAACTCTTTCTATTATTTCACTCTACCATGGCCATGGACTTCTGGACTTGATTCTCATGATCATCATAGGGCTGCTCCTCTACCACCGAGGTAGATAGATTCCATCTTGATGCCAATCCAGTTCCTACAATGAACATGCTATAGCCAACATACACCTCAGGGTTCCATATGGCTAGGAGACCGAGTAATGGTGTAGTCAAACTATAACACCCTCAAGGTGAACTACCGATGCACCTCAGGTCAAAGAACCAGACACACTACTGCAGCATCGAGTCAGTCATTGACGAGAAGGTAGACTCCCTAATGACTACTCGAGGTGGTCACGCTCAGTGCCCTCGTTCTCTAACGAGTACCTGTACTCTCGCTCCGGTGTCTCCACACCGTAGACTCAAGACTCATCTACTAAAGAGAAGCGATTGTACACCAACCTTCCGGATCAATCACCATCCTCGTGATGATCCTATGATCGAGAGCAATTAATGAGTTAATAATGATTATTCATGTCTTAAATTTTCAACTCTTGAAAATATGAATTATCATTACCATTAACTCAAAGGATGTATCACAGATACTAAATACACATATGTGATAGAAAATAACCCATTTTATTTATTATAGTCATAATTACAATTTTGCCTCTAGAAGTGTATTACAAGTGTCAGCCAATTCTGGCTTCTAGGGCACATATATCTAACACTTTCAATATCCACCTTGGTGCCCCAAGGCTTGAGGCAAGTCTATCCTGTCCATCAGACACATCGATTTCATACATTTATGAAAGCTATCTCGAGAAAGAACTTTTGTTAGTACATCCGCTGGATTCTCCTTAGTATGGACTTTCACTAGCTTAACTTCACATTCTTTTATAAGCTCTCTAATCTGGTGGTACCTGATGTCGATGTGTTTCATCCTTGCATGGTAGATAGAGTTCTGAGTAAGTAACAGTACACTCTGGCTATCGCAATGCACCTTGACAGCCTCCTGCATGAGATCCATCTCCAATGCCAATCCTTTCAACCATAGAGCCTCCTTTACTGCCTTCGTAACACCTATGTATTCTGCCTCAATTGTAGATATGGTCATGATGGGTTGCAAGCATGATCTCCATGAGACTGGACCTCTAAATAGGTTAAACATAAAGCATGTCATTGACCTTTGAGTGTCCATGTCTCCATCGAAATCTGCATCCAGAAACCCATTTATCTACCCCCAAGCTTTCTTGAACACGTTGAAGAGTTCCTCAACTCCATCTTGCTATCCATAGCAGATGCCAACTCCAACAGTACCCACCAAGTACCTGAAGATCCCCTTTAGGGCTCGCCAGTGCTTCTTACCAGGCTATGCCATGAACCTACTGACCTAGCTCACTGCATGAGCGATATCTGGTCTACAACACACCATGGCATATATTAAGCTTCCTACACCAAAGGCATATGGTGCTCTCTCCATCTTCCGAGCCTCCATCTTAGTTTGTGGTGACATCATCTTTGAGAGTCTAAAGTGTTCGGCAAGTGGCAGCTCCACCGATTTTGCTTCCTTTATCCCAAACCTCTCCAAGATTTTTCTGATGTAGCCTCCCTGGGATAAATGTAGCATCCTCTTGACTCAATCTCTGAAGATTTTCATGCCTAAGATCTTCCTTACAGGCCCCAAATCCTTCATCTCAAACTTTCGAGATAAGGCTGCCTTTAGTTCCTGCACAACCTTCCTACTCTTGCATGCTATAAGCATGTCATCCACATACAAGAGTAGAAACACCCTAGACTCATCCTCCAAAGATTTAACATATATACAAGAGTTATACTTGCACCTAAAAAGTCCAATGCTCCTCATATATGAGTCAAATCACTTGTACCATTGCCTTGGTGATTGCTTTAGCCCATACAACGATTTCTGTAGCAAATAGACATTTCCTTCTGCTCTTGGCTCTTGGAACCCTAGTGGCTGCTCTATATAAATGCTCTCCTCCAAATGCCCATGGAGGAATGTCGTCTTGACATCCATCTGCTCCAGCTCCAAGTCCTAAGCTACCACAATGCTCAACAATATTCTGATGGAAATATGCCTGACGATAGAAGAAAATACTTTGCTGAAATCAATGCCTTTCTTCTGGGAGTATCCCTTGGCTACTAACTGTGCCTTATGCCTGACACCTCCCTACTCTGAAGGCCCCTCTTTGCATTGGTAAACCCACTTGCAACCAATGGATTTCTTTCCTCATGGCAACTACACCAAACACCACGTCTCATTCTTGTGTAGAGCCTGCATCTCCTCGGATATTGCTTGGATCCACCTCTCTCTGTCTTGGCTATCCATAGCCTCCTCATAGATGTATGGGTCCCAGTTTGCTGTCACCAGGGCATATGATAGTGTATCTTTAAAGCTGTATCATTTTGGTTGCCTGATGTTTCTTTTAGACTTATGTAACGCAATCCTAATATCCGTCCTAGGTCCAACTTACTCCTGCTAGGCCTTTTGGCTTCCATTACCTATCCGAGCTCTCTCCACATATGGAGACACCTCTGGTGAGTGCTCCACCTGAATACCAAGTCCTCTTGATGCACCTACAAATGGCAAAATAGAGTAAGATGTTAACTGTCCAGCACTATCCTACTGGACCTCCTACTGCTCCTTCATGCCATCTTATCTTTGGAGAACTAAATTTTCATCGAAGGTAACATCCCTACTAATGATAATCTTCTTCTCCAAGGGATCTCACAATCGGTATCTCTTAACTCCTCGTGGATATCCCAAGAAAACCATCTTTCATGATCTGGCATCCAACTAGCTCTACTCACCAGCATCGATGTGTACAAAAGCCGTGCACCCAAAAACCCTTAGATGACTCTACCCAATCTTCCTTCCAAACCATCTCTCCTCTGAAATATCATCATCTAATTTGTATGAGGTGACCAACTCACTAGATAATAGGCTACATTCATTGTATCAATTTAGAATGCCTTCGGAAGCCCTGCCTGCAACCTCATGCACCGTGCCTTTTCCAAAATGATTCTGTTAATCCTTTCAGCCATCCCTTTTTGTTGAGGAGTTGCTTTTACCGAGAAGTACCTTTTGATACCACACTCCTCACAAAAGCCTTGGAACTCTTTGCTAGTGTATTCTCCACCGTTGTCTAATCATAGACACTTAAGTTCTGACCTGTCTCCTTCTCCACCTCAGCTTTCCACACCTTAAACCTGGTGAAGACTTCTGATTTCTCCTTCATGAAGTAGATTCATACCATTTTTGAGAAATCATTTATAAAGATCAAGAAGTATCTCACTCCATTTTTGGCCGAAAATGGAGCCGGCCCCCACATATAAGTGCAAACTAGTTCCAATGGGGCTGCACTATGGGCTGACTGACAACAAACTGTACTCTCCTCTATTTATCCATCTAGCATGGCTCACATACCTCTATAATACCTCCATCCAGATCTGAAATTAGACCATGTTTGCTTAGCTCCTTCATCCCACGATCATCCATGTGGCCTAGGCAATAGTGCCACAATCAATAAGCCCCCTACTGATCCTACGTTGCTACCGCTGCATCAGATTTTTCGATCATCATAGATCCAACTAACTTATAGAGGTTGTTCTCCATCCTCCTATCCCTCATCACCACCATAGCATCTTTGGAGATATTGAGAACTCCATTCCTGGCATGACTGCTGAAGCTGTAGCCGCTCCGCTCCAGATAGCCCAGTGACATGAGATTTTTCTTCAAATCTGGGACGTGCTTCACATTTATGAGAGTCCGCACCATCCCATCAAACATCCTCATCTGGATGATTCCAATACCAATGACTCTACATGGATGATCATCTCCAAGTATCACACTCCCCTCATCAATCTTGGTGTATGAGACAAACCAAGATTGGTTTGGGGTGTAGTGATGCAAATAGGCTAAATCCAGGGTCCATACATTTGTGTATCTTCTATGACCATCTGATACAACCAAAAGGTCATCCTCCATCTCACTATCAGCCACAATACTCAGTACATCAAATCCACTTTTTTCTTCCTTCTTGTTCTTTCATTATAGGCAATCACACCTAAAGTGCCCAATCTCGTTGCACTTGTAGCATCTGGCTTTCTTTCTGTTCTTGCTCTTCTAGGACTTTGATCATCCCCTTGACTTGCCTCTCTCCTTTAATCTTCCAAGTCTCTCCCTCATGGTCAAGCCCTCTTGGGGAACACATTCATTGGTCAACTTCTCCCACTGTTCGTTGGTTCGTAATACCGAGACCATATCTTCATACTCCAGGGTCTCCTTACCATAGAGCAACGTTGTTACCAATGGATCAAAGAACGAGGCCAACTAGCATAATAGAAGTAACAATTTATCTTCTTCCTCCATCTTCACTCCAATATTTAGCAACTCGTTGCACATCTAATCAAATTTCTAGATGTGTCCCAAGACATCTCTGCCTTCCTGCATCCAAAGGTTGTACAGTCTCTTCTTCAACATCAACTTGTTGCAAATATTCTTATCCATATACATGGTTTGCAACTTCGACCACAAGCCTCTTGGTGTGCTCTCCTTTAAAATTGAAGAGTGCTGCATTCGACAAGCATCCTCTGATCACAGAGCAGGCCTTCTTTTTCAGAGACATCCACTAGCGATCTGACATCCCTTCAGGCTTCTCTTCCAATGCTTAATCCAATTCAGCTTGAGCTAGAAGATCTTCCATACGAACTTTCTATATGAAAAAATTTTCTTTCCCATCGAACTTCTCAAAATCAACCTTCACATTGCTTCCCATGGCTAGATCCAAGCCAAAAAAAATGCAACATAGATCCAAGAAATTTGAGAAATATCTTGACAGGACCTTGCTGAATTCACAGCACCTGAAGATCTTCAACTTTCAGGCATCTTCTCTTTCTTCCATATAATCTGGCTCTGATACCACTTGTAATGAATTATTCCAGGACCTATGAAAACTCTTGTACTTTCTACCAACTCTGAGAAAGCAAGTTGGAGATGATAGCAAGAAAGATAAAGATCAGATGATAAGAAAAAGAGACGATGGTAGAGTGAGAAAGAGAGAAAGCTAGGATTTTAGGGAGAAAAGGGATTCAATTCATTCTCTTATCTGTAATCTACATACATAAGTATGTATATAAACACCTTGAGTCAACACAACCCAGCCCTAAAAAACTCTCCTTGGCTAATCCATACATAAAAATACTCACCTAAGCCCATGTAAACCCATGTCTTGCATGCTCTCATCTTCTGAACTAAAGACCTAGCCCAATACATGAATTAGCCATCTTAAGACCTCTCATACCAGATCTTAAGATACCTTGGATTAGACCCAATCCAAGATCAAATATAAAATCCATCCAGATCTATTCACCACCATCAAGCTGGCTCGGTTAGAAGCCAAACTGGCTCGACTGCATCTTCTCGAACCATGTCTTCTGCCTGCCTGAGATAGTCGGCTCAGATATGGGCCGAGCCAGCTCAATCTTGGAAAAGGACCAAGTTGGCTCAATCTTAGATCGAGCCAGCTTGACAACATATCCGAGCTAGCCCGACTGTGTGCCACCCTCTTTATCTTTGCTGATACATCTCTGACCTATCCTAGCCTTCAGGATCCACCACCTTGACTCCTTCACGATCTTCCAAGACTTGGGAGCACCACACTTGCCCTTTCAAATTCATTCGAGCTTTAGTCATTCGCTTCAATGCTATTGCACTGGAGGTCTAAAACTTGGATCAATCTATAGCCATGACCGCATTAAATGATGATCTTTAGAAGAATGATCTTCTGTTGTCCCAGGAAAAAAAGTACCTCAGGGATTTTGCTGATATACTAGCACGGGCTAAAGGTTATGCTTGAGCTGAGGAGGCCTTCAAATTAAAGAATGATGAGGTTGCAAGAGAGTGACGAGCGGGTGAATCCAGCAAGCCCGCACCTGAAGGAAAGCCGAGTGAAGCTGGTCGTGCTCCCAAACTCTCCCTAAACATAGATAAGCCCAAACTCAGACAAGCTCGAACTCCTCCTCGAGCTCGTCGATAAGAAAGTTCGAATCAAAGGATCTAGTGGAACTCCCCTTCCAGAAGATTTAATAACTATGCTCCCTTGAACACCTTAAAGACCCAAGTACTGATGGAGATAAGAGAACAGCTACCAAGGTCGGAGAGGATGTGGACTCATCCGGCCAAGCGTAACCCTAATAAGTACTACCTCTACCATCGTGACTATGGTCATGATACTAGAGAATGTATCCAACTTTAGGATGAGATTGAGGCACTGATTAGAAAAGATCGACTGAATCAATTTATCAGACGCCAACTAGAGAGAAGACAAGATCGTCCAAGAGCCCCACTACAGTCCGAACCATCTCAGAGGGATGAACCGCAAGAAGATCAATCGCCTCTTGGAATCATCAATACTATTACTGGAGGATATCAGTGAGGGGAGGCCAGTGAGTCGGCAAAGCTAGTAAAGAAGCAGTGAACTGAAAAATCCATCACTTTCACTAAAGAAGATGCTCAGGAAGTTTTGAGAAAAACTAGCAGGATTTTGAGCATGCTTCTCGAAACTTTTTCAAAATATATAGCAACGGAAGCAAAATTAATCTATATTAATTTTATGCATGCTATAATCTAATCATAAAATCCTACTCAGGATCTTTGACATGTTAATATGCATTAGATAAATAAAATATAATCGATTAGCAAATCGCATTTGCTGAATGATCTATGTTGAGAACATAGTATCTGTACATGGATAGATGATCACCGCAATCTGGATCCACCAAAAAATCATTCTTATGTCACATTGCAACCGCACACGTGTCTGGCCTCTACGGTGAGTCCACACAGAGCCCTTGATCCTGATCAGCCCCTCCAAAGTGCTAGCTTCTCTTCGAGGCCTTCGACAGCCGACCTTCATCAATCCAATTGATGAACTACTCCTAATCTTTTGGATGCTCCAAAATCAAAAGATGCAATGGAGGAAGATGATATGGTGGTGAAAGCCAGTGGAGATCTGGCACTCAAACTCTCCACCCAAATCTAAAGTCCCCACTCTAGGATTCAGCACTCGTCCTTTAGAATCTTGATCCCTTTCTCTCTATGAAAAAACCTCAAGCTTAGAAGGTAGCACCCTTCTGGCACTCAAACTCTCCACCTAAATCTAGAGTCCCCACTCTAGGATTCAGTGCTCATCCTATAGAACCTTGATCCCTTTCTCTCTATGAAAAAAACCTCACACCCAGAAGATAGCCCCCTTGTCTGATTTGTATCTCACAGAAATCCTTCAATACCTCACGCACCCCCATGCACTACCTAGGCTTCACTCTCTTATTTCTCACATAGATCCCTCTCACACACACCTAGAAAAAATCCATTTTCATAGGTGTCTATGTGTGGGAGGATAAGGATAGGTTTGGTTGAACTTGTTTCAACCAATCTCTTGAATTCAAAATTCAAGAGGACTCCTAATCCATTCCAGCATGAATCCCAAGAGGTTGATGCATAGAAGGACTCTCCTTCTGCATGCCCATACCTAGAACACACAAAAATGTGTAACAGAAAGAGAGATTTATGCATGGAGATGAGGATGAGAGGGAGTTGGGAAGTTTCAATCAAACTAACCAACACAAATTGAATTCAAAATTCAACTTGCTCTCAATTGATGTGATCCAATGTTTGGACCATGTCAAAGGTAGATAAGAGGATGTGCATAACTTTCTTCTAGCATGGAGAAATCCCATGCACATTTCCAATGTGCATGGAGAAAAAGAATGGGTCAAAGATTAATGGTGTAGGGAGACAGGAATGTTTAAATTCAAACTTACTTTGAATTGGTCTAAATTGGTTTCATTCAAATTAATTTATCTTGACCAATTAGACTAGGTCCAACCCAACTAAATTAGGCTTAACCCAACTCAGTTAATTTCTAATCAAATTTGAAATTGATCGAGTTCAACCCCTGATCAAATCAGGGTCGAATCTTCCATAGCAATTTGGTCATCTCAAAACCTAATCGGGTCAAACCCAATCAAATCAAATTCAAAATAAATTTAGTCAAATCCTCAATGCTCAATAAAATTAAGCTAATAAGCAATCTAATTACTGATTAATCTTTCAATAAATATCTAAGTTTCAATCTAGTGGAACTCCTGATCAGCCATCAGATCAAGTAGGAACTCCTATTATGTGTGACCTCATAGGTTTGAATCCTAAGCCAGTAGCATAGAAACTAATTTTCTATACCAATCGATGTGACCATCTAGCGATGGTATCCGATGTCTAGATAGGTCAAAAATCATAATGCAACATCGATGAACCTGTGGCATATGGTTATCGTATAATTCATCCTCTTGACCATGATGCTCATAGAATGATTTAGGGTTAACTACCAATCTTAAAAATTCATCCACATTATATTTCAAAATTCAGCATCCATCATATGGACTACCTCGATCAAGAATTTGCTAAATTAAAATACAGCGATGCATTTGCTCTAACACTTGGAGGGGTCAATCTCATCTTGACTTACGCACCGACAAGCCAAGTACTTGACTGCACCTAGTAGTCTTTCATCATTGAATTAAAAATTTAGGTAGTCCAGTACCGAAGCACAATGAGTTGCTTGCAAGTCATCGTAGTGATTTTAGGTCTAAGGGACACATATACCCATATCCTTCGCAAGCAATCTTGGTAGAAGAGAGCTCCACAGTTGGGTCACGATCAGTGAAATATATCCCTACATTTCACATGTATGCCATAATAGTATCACCATGCTTCTTGGTTAAGAGCATAACCAACACTTATGGCACATAATGATCTACTCTTGATTAACATTATCATCCTAGATAACAATGAATGATTTGGTAGCGATCAATTTAAGGACTAAATGATAAATCCTCCATTGTCGAGTCTAAATAGTCCTAAGGACTTCATCACAGAGAGTTCATTATAGGAAGATGTACAAAGTGATGAAATTACCAGAGTAATAATTTTATTTAATTAAAATTTAAATATAAATTACATTTAGCTCAACCATCTATAATCTAGATGATTGACTTTATGATACATTTTTCAATAACTCCCACTTAGACTAAAGCCACTCAGAACAATATCGAATATCCATCTTTCATTTATGATTATCGAATTCTTTGATTCTTAGAGCTTTAGTAAATGGATTGGCCATATTCTCCTTTCTGTCGATCTTCTAAAGCTCGACGTCACTTCGCTCTATGATTTCTCATACAAGGTTGTAGCGACGCAGAATGTGTTTGATGCGTTGATATGCCTTCGACTCCTTCGCTTGAACTATGGCTTCAGTACTATCATAGTAAAATAAAACTGGACCATCCAAGGAGGATGCCACTCCTAGCTCGTTGATGAACTTCTGGAGCCACACAACTTCCTTCGCAGCATCAGATGCATACTCCATCTCGCATATAGAATCGACTACAGTATGCTGCTTGAAACTCTTCTAGCAGATCGCTCCATCATTCAGGATAAATACATAACCTGACACACTCTTACTATCATCATGATCTGACTAAAAATTAGAATCAATGTATCCCATAAGTTTTAAGTCAGTATCTCCATAGATGCACCACTGATTCTTAGTATTTCTCAAATACTTCAGGATTGTCTTTACAAACTTTCAATGATTCTCATCCAAATCAGATTGGTATCTACTCACTATCCCTAGTGAGTATGTCATATCTAGTCTCGTATATATTATGGCATACATAATAAAACCCACTGTTGAAGCATATGGTATTCTATTCATACGCTCTCTCTCTTGAGGAGTTGTCGGATAATCCCTCCTCGAAAGAGAAATTTCATGGCCTATTAGAAGATAGCCTTTCCTAAAATTCTCCATGCTGAACCTCTTCAGCATGGTATCAATGTACGTGGACTGAGATAATTCAAGCAATCTTTAGATCTATCCCTATAGATCTTCATCCCTAGGATGTAGGAAGCTTCTCCCAAGTCCTTCATGGAGAATTGCGATGATAGCCAAATCTTTATTCGATATAATGTAGGAATATCATTTTCGATTAAGAGAATATCATTCACATACAGTACAAGAAACATAACTATAGAATCATTAGCCCATTAATATATGTAGGGTTCTTATTCATTCTTAATGAAGCCATACATTCTAATTACCTTATCAAAATGCATGTTCCAACTTCGAGATGCCTGCTTCAATCCATAGATGGATCTCTAAGGTCTGCACACCTTGGACTCATCCGTGGATATAAACTCCTCAGGCTATATCATATATATCTATTCATCTAGCTCTCCATTAAAGAAAGCCATCTTTACATCTATTTACTACATCTCATAGTCTAGGTATGCTGCCACTGCAAGCATAATCCGAATGGACTTGAGCATTGCCACTGGAAAGAACGTCTTGTCATAGTCAATACCATAATGTTGACGATATCCCTTGACAATCAGATTGACTTTATAGGTCTCTATCTTTTCATCTGTATTCTATTTTCTTTTGAAAATCCACTTACACTAAATGAATTTTACCCTTTCAGATGGATCAACCAGTGTTCATACACTGTTAATCTTCATGGACTCCATTTTAAACTTCATGGCTTCTAGCCACTTATCAGAGTCAGGCCTCTATATGGCATTCATGTAGGTGATCGGATCATCGTCATTCTCATCGAGTTCAATAGGATCACCATCTCAGACTAAGAAATCATAGAATCTATCTGGTTGATGTAGTACTCTACCGATCTTCTTAAAGGTTTCTCAATAACAGGCTCTGAGTTTGATCTTATCAAATCAAGTTCTATAGGTTTACTTGAATGTGTCGATTCTTCTACCTATTGAACTTCACTAAGCTCAACATTAGAGGCAGCTGCTCCTTCCATAAGAAATTTTTTTCCAAAAAGATTATCCTATTGCTAACGAACATCATTTGCTCTTCAGCAAGGTAGAAGTAATATCCTCTAGTTTTCTTAGGGTACCCTATAAACAAGCATTTATCGAACCTAGGTCCAAGCTTTTCTGATTGCAAATATTTTACATAAGTCGGACATCCCCAAATCCTAAAGTGAGAGAGTGTCGACCTATGCCTAGTCCATATCTTATATGAAGTTTTCGCCACAGACTTGCTCAGAATATTGTTCAAAATAAAATAAGCAATCTCGAATGCATATCCTCAAAATAAAATTAGCAGACTCGCAAACCCCATCATAGATCGAACCATGTCCAACAGGATTCGATTCTTTCTTTCAGACATATCATTATGTTATGGTGTTTCAGGAGGGATCCATTGTGAGAGAATTACATTCTCTCCTAGATATGTCAAAAACTCATTGGAAAGGTATTCACCTCCTCGATTAGATCGAAGAGTTTTAATACTCTTCTCAAGTTATTTTTCTATCTCATTTCGATATTGTTTGAACATTTCAAACGAATCGGATTTACTCTTCATAAGATAGATGTATCCATATCTAGATAGATCATCAATAAATATAATGAAGTAGTAGAACCCACCTCTAGCACATGTGCTCATAGGTCCACATACATCAGTATGTACTAGATCCAGAAGATCAGTGGCCTATTCACCCTTTCCAGTAAAAGGTGATTTGGTCATCTTACCAAGAAGATAAGATTCGTAAGTTTTCAATGATTCACAATCATCGATGTCAAGGATATGCTTCTTGACTAAATTGTTAATCCTATTCTTGTTCATATGATCTAGTCGATAGTGCCAAAGATAGGCATCAGAGGTATAATCTAGTTTTGGACATTTATTAGACATGTACATTACACTAATAGGCTATGATAAAATATAAATATCATTTCTTAATTGTCCTTACATTACTTTAATACCATTCATAATGATATCATAATAATTTTCTTTTATTGACAAACAATAACCATCCTTGGCCAAAAGCTCAATAGATATTATGTTCATCATAAAAGATGGACAATAGTGACAATCACTTAAAATAATGTTATTATTTTTGAAAAATAGCTCAAGAGTTCCTAATGTTAGGACTGAAACTTTACTTCCATCCTCAATATTAAAGAATCTATCATCATTCTCAAATTTTCTATCAATTTGAAGTCTATGCAATGAATTGCATATGTGAAATGGACTCCCGGTATCCAATACTCAGGTAAATATATCATAAATAGAGAAATTGCAAGATGTTTTCATATAACAACCTTGACCAGCAATCACTTGTTGATTTTTTCTATTCAACCTATTCAGATCAAGAGGATCATTCCTCTTTGGGTCTGTCAAATTAGAGTCAATACTAGACTCCTTGTATTCAGATCCTAAATGTTTATCACTGTCCAACAGTGAATGGAGCAGACTTATACTAACTATTCTATTTATCTAAAAGAAAAATATGAAATCTTATTAGTACTTGAATTAATTAATCCTAAAGATTTGGACTTTAGTCTAAAGGTTCTCTCTATTTTTAATGAATTGGTAGCCTCTACCTCCAATTCGAAAAATTATACTAACTTTTTAGTGGATACTGAAATCCACATAGACTACAGACGGGTCCGAAAAAAGCTCTGACTGACCCACATGCATCTACAAGTAGGTTCACAACCAATAGTTTCTCCAAATAATTTTCAGTAATTTAGATTTGATCGCAAAAACCAAATCAGTAAGCTTTAGCCTCTAAAATAATTTGGTTAGGTCCAACCATTAACATGATCGACTTCAGTGCATCAAGCGAAAGAAAACCAAGCCTGAGGAAAGCTCTGGCTAACCTAATCGCCATTTAGAGAGTGAGACATAATCATCATATGATGGACAATAATTCCAATATCCAGATGAACATCAGGTGTAAGGCACCTCCAATGTCCACCTAGAACACTGGATTCATTATTATTCACCTTAATGAGAGGCTTTGACTTAGTTATCTTCATAACCTTATCATTTTAAGAACCTAATAATTTAAAGAATTTAATTTACTTGTGATTTGAGATAGAAAGGATATGGATCATATTTCTCCCACTGACTTCACCAAGTCAAATCCTCTCAATGACTTTACCAAGTCAACAGGTTAGAACTATAATCAATTTAGGTCCATAGGCACCTAATTCAGTCTTACTGAATTGAAATTAGTCAAACTGATTTCTAATGATATGGGTCAGCTCGAATCAATAAGTGATATAATCAAGTCCTAATCAACCATATCGGCTAGGTAAGTGAGATCAGTGGAAGGGATATGCCATTAACTTGTCAAAGATCAAATCAGTGCGAGTAGCATCCAATTAAAAATCGCAAGTCTAAACTGCCAGACTTACCTTAGACACCAACCGATTAATTAGATTTAATCAGATCAACCTAGTAATTATGGGCTAGACTGCTTCATCATGAATTAAGTCCATCTTGGTCTCATTAAAGAGATGGACTCATTCAATTACAACTATAAAAATTGAGTCTAGGGTGTCCTTGATCTAATCTAAGATAACACTTAGTTAGATTTGATCTACTACTCTAGATTAATCCATTCTTTAAATAACCTTAAGTCTAACCCAATTAATGGATCTAATTCATCTAACCCTTTAACCCATAGAATTATGGATTTATCTTAGGATCTTTAATTCACAATTCTAGATCCTACTAGACAACACTTAATTCTTTTAATTAAGTTTTGGACTAATGGATTAGGATTCAGCATTTCAAAAATAATTATCAATTTTTGAAAGATTCTTTACAACCTAGCACTATTTCACTAAATAGATCGACTCATTTCAAAAATGGATTGGCTTATTTCATAAACAAGCACTAGTTGTAGGTTTGTTCAATAAAAAATGGCCATCAAATAACTTCAGCTAACTTCTCGATCGAGCTGGCTCCGATCCCATCCGAGCCGACCTGAGTAGAAGCCGAGTTTAGCTCAATCCTTGAGATAGCCGGCTCGAGCAGAAAAACCAAAAATCCAACCATTTCGTCGAGTTAGCTTGCATCCCATCCGAGCTGGCCTGATCAGAAGTCGAGTCAACTGGATTTCTGAGATAGCAGCTCGGACAAAAATCCAAAAGGCCAACATGAATAGAAGTCGAGCCGGCCCAGTTCCTAACCAAGCCAACTGGGGTAGCAGTCCAGAGATTGTTTCAAGCTAGCACGCTGGTCGAGCTTGCTCGATTCCTGAGATAACTGGCTCGACCAACGAGCAAAACCTTCATAAGATCCTATTCAGGTTTAATCTAAACCTATATACATTACATAAAAAATCATGAAATATTTAGATCTAATCTAAACATTAATTCATGATAAAATTTAGATTAAAACCAATAAAAACATATCATAAAAATTTATTAGATCATATCTAAAATTTATATAACCAATGTTATAGATCTTAATGTATAAGGACAACTTCGCAAATGGAAGGGGTAAACCTAACAATAGGACAACCTACAGTCCATGCGATCATTGTGTTACATATTAAATCTATCTAATTTACATTAAAACATGTAGAGCAACTTGTTGCTTTGATACCATCTAAAGAAAAACTAGCAAAATTTTGAGCATGCTTCTCGAAACTTTTTCAAAATATATAGCCATAAAAGTAAAATTAATCTATATTAATTTTATGCATGCTATGACCTAATCATAAAATCCTACTCAGGATCTTTGACATATTAAAATATATTAAAAAAATAAAATATAATCGATTAGTAAATCATATTTGTTGATAGATCTATGTTCAGAACATAGTATTTATGCACGGGTAGATGATCACCTCAATCTAAATCCACCAAAAAATTAATCCTACATCGCGTTGCAGCCACACACGTGTTCGGTCTCTACAGTATGTCCACACGGAGTCCTGATCTTGATCAGCCCCTCCAGAGTACTAGCTCCTCTCTAGGGCCTCGATAGTCGATCTTCATCGATCCAATCAATGAACTGCTCCTAATCTTCTGGATGCTCTAGAAATCAGAAGATGCAATGAAAGAAGATGAGATTATGGTGAAAGTCAGTAGAGATCTAGCACTTAAACTCTCCACCCAAATCTAGAGTCCCCACTCTAGGATTCAGTGTTCATCCTTTCGAACCTTGTTCCCTTTCTCTCTATGGAAAAACCTCACGCCCAGAAGGTAGCGCCCTTCTCTGATTTCTATCTCACAAAAATCCTTCAATACCTCATGCACCCCCACACACCACTCAGGCTTCACTCTCTTATTTCCCATGTAGATCCTTCTCACACACGCCTAGAAAAAATTCATTTTCATAGGTGTCTATGCATGGAAGGATAAGGATAGATTTGGTTGAACTTGTTTCAACCAATCTCTTGAATTCAAAATTCAAGAGGACTCCTAATCCATTCCAGTGCAAATCCCAAGAGGTTGATGCATAGAAGGACTCTCCTTCTGTGCACCCATACCTAGAATGCACAAAAATGTGTGAGAGAAAGAGAGCTTTAGGTATGGAGATGAGGATGAGAGGGAGTTGGGAAGTTTCAATCAAACTAACCAACACAAGTTGACTTCAAAATTCAACTTGCTCTCAATTTGATGTGATCCAACGTTTGGACCAGGTCAAAGGTAGATAAGAGGAGGCGCACAACTTTCTTCTAGCATGGAGAAATCCCATGCACATTCTCAATATGCATGGAGAAAACGAATGGGTCAAAGGTTAATGGTGCAGGAAGATAGGGATGTTTAAATTCAAACTTACTTTGAATTGGTCAAAATTGGTTTCATCCAAACCAATTTATCTTGACCAATTAGACTAGGTCAAACCCAACCAAATTAGGCTTAACCCAACTCACTTAATTTCTAATTAAATTAGAAATTAATCGAGTTCAACCCCTAATCAAATCAGGATCGAATCTTGTATAGTGATTTGATCATCTCATAACCTAATTGGGTCAAACCCAATCGAATCAAATTCAAACAGATTTAATTGAATCCTTATCGCTCAATCAAATTAAGCTAATTAGCAATCTAATTACTAATTAATTTTTTAATAAATATCTGAGTCCCAATCTAGTGGAACTCCTGATCAGCCATCAGATCAGGTAGGAACTTCTATTGTATATGATCTCATAGGTTCGAATCCTAAGCCAGTAGCACCAGAACTAATTTTCTATACCAATCGATATGACCATCTAGCAATGGTATCCGATATCTGGATAGATTAAAAATTACAATGCAACATCGACGAACCTATGGCATATGGTTACCGTATAATTCATCCCCTTGACCACGATGCTCATAAGATGATCTAAGGTTAACTGTCAATCCTAAAAATTTATTCATATTGTATTTCAAAATTCAACGTCCATCATATGGACTATCCCGATCAAGAATTTGCTAAATTGAAATACAGTGATGCATTTGCTCCAACACTTAGAGGGGTCAATCCCATCTTGACTCACGCACCGACAAGCCAAGTACTTGACTACACTCAGTAGCCTTTCATCATTGAATTAAAAATTTAGGTAGTCCAGTACCAAAGTACAGTGAGTTACTTATAAGTTATCATGATGATCTCAAGTCCAAGGGACACATATATCCATATCCTTCACGAGTAATCTTGGTAGAAGAGAGCTCCGTAGTTGGATCACGATCAGTAAAATGTATCCCTATATTTTACCTGCATGCCATAATAGTATCACCATGCTTCTTGGTTAAGAGGACAACCAACACTTATGGCATACAATAATTTACTCTTAATTAACATTATCATTCTAGGTAATAATGAATCATTTGGTTACGATCAGTTTAAGGACTAAATGATAAATTCTTCTTTGTCGAGTCTAAATAGTCCTAAGGACTTCTCATAGAGAGTTCATTATAGGAAGATGCACAAAATGATAAAATTATCAGAATAATTTTATTTAATTAAAATTTAAATATAAATTATATTTAGCTCAACCATCTACAACCTAGATGATTGGCTTTAGGATACATTTTTTCACAAGTTCAACTTTTGCATAATGACGTGGTTGTAGTTACTTTAAATATTGCTAATTATGATGTACGCCATATTTTAATTGATAATGGATACTCTGCTGATTTCTTATTTTATGATATTTTTTCTAAAATATCCATATCTGATAGTAGGATGGGTCTGATGAATTTTCTATTAGTAGGATTCACAGGTGATGCAGTGCGAGTAGAAGAAATAATAACATTGCTAGTAGTAGTGGATCGGTACCCAAAGTAATCCAAAGCTCAAGTCGATTTTTTAGTATTCAAGGCCCCTTCTGCCTACAATACAATCCTTGGTTGACTTGGTTTGAATGCACCCTAGGCTATGGTTTCAACTTATTATCTGAAAATGAAGTTCCCAATAAGTCACGAAGTTGAGAAAGTTAGGCGAGACCAGGCACTAGCTCGACACTGCTACAATATTGTCCTATAAGGAGAAAGGCAAGCATATCCTTATCCAGTGGATGGGCTTATGATGATCTATCTGAAGAAAGGGGACAACCCATCAATGATCTTATGGAGGTCCCTTTGAATGATGAGAATAAGAAATACACTATAAAGATCAGCTCGAATCTGAAAGAAGAAGTCAGAAAGCAGCTTATCCCCTTCTTGCAAAGAAATACTAATGTTTTCGCCTAGGTGCCCGTAGATATGCCTAGGATTGATTCAAAAATAATGGATCATTGTTTGGGTGTGGATCTTAAGCATCGGCCAGTGAAGCAAAAGAAGCGTAGCCTTGCACCCGAGAGGTAGAAGGTGATTATAGACGAGGTCAACAAACTCCTCAAAGAAGGGTTCATTCGAAAAGTGCTCTATCTGGACTAGATCGCAAATATCGTTCTTATTAAAAAGATAAATGACAAGTAGAGGATGTGCATAGACTTCACAGACTTGAACATAGCTTGCCCAAAAAATAGTTACCCCTTGCCTAGGATTGATCAATTGGTGGATGCAACTTCGAGCCATGAACTCCTCACCTTCATGAATATCTTCTCTAGCTATAATCAAATTCAGATGGCACCAGAGGATAAGGAGAAGACTACTTTTATTATTGATCGTGATCTTTATTGTTACAGGATCATACTCTTTGGGCTTAAAAATGCAAGTGTAACTTATCAGCGTATGGTAAATAAGATCTTCAAGAAGTAGATTAGCCAAAACATGGAGGTCTATATATATGACATGCTGATTAAAAATCGATCTTCGTCAAATCATATTTTCGATCTTGAAGAAACTGTCAGTATCCTTCGAAAGTATAAGATGAAGCTGAATCCTACAAAATACATTTTCAGAGTAATCTCAAAAAAGTTTCTAAAATTCATGATGTCAAGCAGCGGCATTAAAGCCAGCCCAGAAAAGATCAAAGCCATCCAAGAGATGACTATCCCAAAAATAATAAAAGAAGTTCAACACCTCACAGGTAAGATAGCAGTCCTGAATCGCTTCATTTCAAGGTCAGCGGAGTGTTGCATGCCCTTCTTCCAAGTACTCAAATAGCCCAAGAACTTTAATTGAACTCTTGAGCGCTAGCAGATCCTTGAAGAATTGAAGAACTATCTCAGTTCGCCCCCACTCCTAGCCAAACCTGAACTTGGAGAAGAGCTATTCTTGTACCTCACTGTGTCTCCCGCAACTATTAGAGCCATCCTGGCTAGAGAAGAAGTTAAAGTTCATAAGCCAATCTACTATCTAAGCAGAGTCCTGAGGGATGCATAAATAAGGTACATCATATTAGAAAAACTAATTTATGCCTTATTAATTATAGTCAAGAAGCTCCGACCTTATTTTCAGGGATACACAATTACTCTCCTTATTGATCAACCTATTAAGATAGTTCTTCACTAGCCTGATACCTTCAAAATAGTAGCAAAGTGGGTGATTGAGTTAACTAAATTTGACATTCATTTTCAACCTTAGCCATCCATCAAAGCTCAAATATTGGGTGATTTTATATTGGAGTGCACCATTCTAGATGCGACCGAACTAGAGCACCAAGAAGTTCATATCCCTAGCTCCCTTGAAGAAAAGGCTGATCTTCTTGAAAACTTTTGGGCATTATGTGTGAATGGTTCATCTAATGCTTCTAGGATGGGTGCAGGCTTGATTCTCATCAATCTGGAAGGAGTTGTAGCTGAATATGTCTTGCGCATTAAGTTTCTCGCTACCAACAATGGGGATAAATATGAGGCTCTAATCTCGGGGCTAAAGATAGCGAAAGAGTTTAGAGCAAAATGTTTGAAGGTTTATAGTGATTCTTAGCTAGTTGTGGGGCAAGTCAGTAGTAATTATGAAGCTCGGAAGGAAAGCATGAAGAAGTACTTGAAAAAAGTAAGAAACCTGATTTCAGTCTTTGATAGTTTTGATATCCAATAGATCCCTAGGATAGAGAATACTAAAGTCGATCTTCTCTCCAAATTGGCAATCCTAACCCCGAATGAACTACCGAGAGAAGTTCTCTTTGAAGTTCTGCAGCACCCAAGTTCAAAAGAGTCCCAAACAATAATACAGGTCAACCATGAGCCTAATTGGATTAGCCCATTAATTTCTTATCTTAAGGAGGGAGTCCTTCCAAGAGATCCAAAAGAAGCTCAAAAATTGAAAAATTAGGCCTCCCACTATGTCCTGTATAAAAATAAGCTATACAAGAGATTGTACTCCCTACCACTCCTTAAATGTCTCCGACCTTTCATAGCTGATTATGTCTTGAGAGAAGTTCATGAAGGAATATGCAAAAATCATCTAGGAGCGAAATCCTTATCATATAAGTTACTTCGGTAAGGCTACTATTGGCCGACTATGCACCAAGATTCTATGGAGTATGTAAAAAAATATGATCAATGCAAAAAAAATATAAATATCCAAAGACAGCCGGCTTCATAGCTCACACCATTAAGTGCTCCTAGGCCATTTGCACAGTGGGAGATGAAAATACTTGGACTTTTATCATGGCGCCTGGACAACGAAAGTTTTTGTTGGTGGCAGTAGATTATTTCACTAAGTGGGTTGAGGCTAAACCCCTAGCAAAAATTACTAAAACTAAAGTGCAAGACTTTATCTAAAAGTCAATTATTTGCAGGTTCGGCCTGCCTTAGACATTAATCATTGATAATGGGCACCAGTTTGCAGAAGCAACGTTCACTGAGTTTTGTGAAGACTTGAACATCTTTCACCACTTTACATCAGTAGCTCTTCCATTAATGAATGGTGAGGCCGAGGTAACTAACAGAACTTTGCTTTAAGGGATAAAAGCAAGGCTTGAAAGAATAGAAAAAACATGGGTGGACGAACTCTATCCCCAAAGATTGTCTACTAGAGAAACTTCTTTTGCATTAGCCTTCGAGATGGAAGCAGTCATCCTAGTTAAACTTCAACTTCCTTCAGCAAGGGTTGAAGCCTTTAATGAAGAAAGCAACTCATAGGATGTCAAAGCAAATCTCAACCTATTGAAAGAAAAATAAGAGAAGGCTCAAATCCGAATGGTAGCTTACAAGCAAAGGGTAGCTCGCTACTACAACTCCAGGGTCAGAAGTAAAATATTTAGAATAGGAGATCCGATGCTTCGATGGACAGATATTTCGCAACCTCAAAATCAAAGAAAGCTCATCCCGAATTGCAAAGGCCCCTATGAAGTCATGGAAATCATCCGACTAAAAACATGTTATCTAAAGAAACTCGAAGGATCGATATTCTCGCAACCTTAGAACTCAAAAAACTTATGAATATATTATCAATAATCTTGCCTCAATAAAATTTTATTATTTCAAATATCTTTTTTCTTTGGTGCAAAACTATATGATGGTAGGAAATGATTTAACCAGACTTCATTCTTAAACGAAGTAAAAGGCCTCCAATTATCTAAGATAGGAGGTGAACTTCATTCAAGCGAGGGTGAAGGCCTCCGATTTTTAAACAAGAGGTAAAGAAGAGAGGCCCTTTCAATGGTCCTTTTGTGTCCTAATAACTTTGTTAGGGATAGGAGGAGGACCTCGTCCTAACAAAGATAAAGGCCAATCCTACCAGAAATAGGAGGACCTTATCCTGATAGAAGGATGTGGAAAGAGGTCCTTTCAATGGCCTTTTTGTACCCTAATAACTTTATTAGGGATAGGAGGAGGACCTCATCCTAACAAAGGTAAGGCCAATCCTGTCATGATTAAGAGAAAAATCTCGTCCTGATAGGGGGACATGGGGAGAGGCCCTTTCAATGACTCTTTTGTATCCCAATGATCTTATTGGAGATAGGAAGAGGACCTCATCCTGATAGGAGAACACAAGGATAGGCCCTTTCGTATCCTAATACTTTGCTAGGGATAGGAGGACCTCATTCAAACAAAGATAAAGGCCAACTCTATCAAAAATATGAGGAGGACCTTACCATGATAGGAGGACATGGGAAGAGGCTCTTTCGACAATCCTTTTATGTCCAAATAATTTTGTTAGGGATAGGAGAAAGATCTCGTCCTGACAAAGATAAAGGCCAATCTTGTCAGGAATAGAAGGAGGACCTTATCCTGACAGAAAAACATGAAGATAGGCCCTTTCAATGATCTTTTTGTATCCTAATAACTTTATTAGGAATAGGAGAAGGATCTCATCCTAACAAAGATAAAGGCCAACCTTGTCAGAAATAGGAGAAGGACCTCATCTTGATAGGAGGATATGGAAAGAGGCCCTTTCAATGGCCCTTTTATATTCCAATGATCTTGTTAGGGATAGGAGGAGGATCTCATCTTAATAAAGATTAAGATCGATCCTATCAGAAATAGGAGGAGGACCTCATCCTGATAGGAGAACACAAGGATAGGCCCTTTCAATGATCCTTTTGTATCCCAATAATTTTGTTAGGGATAGGAGAAGGACCTCATCCTAATAAAGATAAAGATCAATCCTGTTAGGAATAGAAGGACACAAGGAGAGGCCCTTTCAATGGCCCATTTATACCCCAATGATCTTGTTAGGGATAGAGAAGGACCTCATCCTAATAAAGATAAAGGCCAACCTTATCAAGAGCAGGAAAAAGATCTCATCCTGATAAGAAGACACGAGGAGATGCCCTTTCAATGGTCTTTTTGCACCATAATAATTTCATCAGAAAAAGGAGGATCCCATCCAGACATAAAAGATGCATGGACCCAATTATACAAACCCGAAAAAAACTTACCCAAGGGCCATCGTCTATAATTAAAGGGTACATATGCCATGACGAACTACAACCACTATCGAATGATAACTCCACAATCACGAACAGAAAAAAAGAGAAGAAAAGAGTGAAAAAAGACTATAAAAGTATACGTCTGAGATGAGACAATCAAAAAATAGTATTTCATTGAAATAAAAGTTTGATACATGACAAGATCTGTAGGACCAGTTTAAAAGAGAGAGAGAGAGAGAGAGAGAGAGAGAGAGAGAGAGGAAGAGAAAAAGATGCTGAAGTCCTACTCGGAGTTAGACTTTGAACTACCTGTGCCAACCAATACCAGGGATAACTTCAAATCTTTAATCTTTTCTTCAAGCTCCTACCGAGCTGTCAGATTTTCACTCAATAACTTCTTATACCTCGGGTAGTCATCTTCAACTTCCCTCAGTCTCTTTCTTAATACAACCGACTTGATTTCTGCATCCTTCACAGCATCTTATTGATAGACCATCTACACCTTCAACTCCTGCAGCTCCGTTTGGCTATTCTCATACAAAGTAGATAAACTTTCTAAAGAGTTCCATAAGAACAGGACCTCCGTCGAGTTCCTACTTGAGCTAGCTCGAGCCTCTTCAGACAACTATCGTCGAAGTTAGGTGATCTCATCATAAACTCTTTGAAGCTTTTTCTTGAGGTCAGCAACTTGGCCACATCAATTGCATCTATTTTTATTATAAGACTCCTCAACTGCCTATAATTGGCTTTGGAGTTTGGAAAACTTCTTTGTCCAATCCTAGCCATATTCTTCTCGATTGGTGGATCATGCCGAACTTTCTTCAAGTACTAAAATTCTTTCTTGCGCGGCCTTCAACTCGACTTTCAAAAAGCTTACCTTGGCCGTCAGGATCCATGCCTTATCGCCGTCGAGCTTCTTCACCCATTCTAACTCCTTTGTCAGATGGTGCTTCTTATTGATATAATCCATAGCATCTTTTTATGGACTTGTCAAAGGTGGGTGACTTCAACTATAGCTTTCGAATAATGCTTCTTCAACTTCTAAAGCTCGTCCTCCATTTTCTTCAGTTTCTTCCTAGTTTGATGAACCTCTTTCTTCAGGTTCTTAATAATGGATCTTAAAGGAAGGCCTTGGACAGCAGTGTGGCATCGACAAGGAGAGATGAAGTGTGATTATCTTACTAGAGGGATTCTAAAAAACAAGCATCCCATGATACAAGCTTAAAGTAAACTTATTTTTATTAATTAAAATATTTTTTAAATACAGGAGAAGAAAATTTTAATAAAAAAGTATAAAAATAAGAGGCCTCAGACCTCTAGTGGAATAGCATAGAAATTTGGTGTAGTCGATTCCTCAACAGCGGCAGAAGGAGTCTTAGCAGGTGGGAGATTGACGGTGGCAGACGGAGGCTTAGCTAGTGGAAGATTGACGGCAACAGATGGAGGCTCGACTGGTGGGACATCAACAGCAGCAATGGAAGGCTCGGCCTCATCATCAGAAGCTCCTTCATCAAGAAAACTAAGATCGAGCTCAAAAAATTTATCGGTCATGTTCTTTTGGCAAAGCTTATATCCCTTGATGAAGGACAGTTGGGCGAACTCAACCTTTATGCCCTTCATTTTAGCGAAAACCTTGAATTCCTCCATAGCCTAGACCTTGGCCTCCGCAATCCGACCTAAAATTCGCTGCTCCTTCTCTACCATTTCGGCTTCCATCTTTCTCCTCTTCTCAATCTCAGAGGCCAACTCCTCCTCCGCCATCGTCGAAGCTTGTTCGACGTGTCATATAGTTTGCCGAAGCCCTTCAACCTTAGCCGACCTCTCCTTGAGCAGGCGATTGACTTTGGCTTTCTTTTCAAGAAGGCATGCGACTTTGCCTTGATGATTTTCTTCAGCTTTCACGACCTTTGATTTTATATGGTTCATCATCTTAATATTGGCGATCAACTAGTGTCCAATCTATGAAAATGACCAAGTGTCTTGTGTTAATGAAGAAGCAATAGATAAGCTAATAAAAGAATGAAAGGAAAGAGGAACAAGTTGACCTACCTCAAGAAAGGATCCTAGAGAATCCCAGGTGCGCTTCTTGGGATTGGCTTCAACAATCCTATCTGTGACCTCAGACAGGGTACATCCGTCAACTAGCTTCTTGATGATATTTTTTTTATTGAAGGGGTTCTCCCCCAGGTTCTCATCGGAACTGTTGGATCCCCTAGCAGTGGCCCTGCATCAGGCCTTCGCGATGGCCATTTTCTCCATCTTCTTCTTTTTCACTTCCATCACCCTCTCAGTGGGGGGTCTGAAGTGGGAACTTTGGTCGGAGGGTTCATGGAGGTCAGAGGTGCTATAACTTCGATGGCGGTGGTAGTAATAGGGGGGTCAGCAGCAACAGCAGTGAGCGCAATAGTGCTTGAGTCATCGACCTTCATCCTTTTAGAAAGCTCATCGGTCATGATGCCCTTCCTTTTGTGAGCTCGAAGTCTTTTTGAAAGATGCTAAAGCTCGTCCACATCCATTTCTACAAAAAAAAAATTATAATTAGAAAGAGGAACAAGAAAGAGACTCATGAAATTCAAGAATATACTTGCCGAATTTAGAAGACTTAAATCAAAGTTGAATAAAGTCTGATCCTTTATTAGCCCCGATAGAGCGGAAGCTCGATAAATTTTAATCTTGCTAATCGATTCTTAGTCCTCTCTTTCTAATCCTGGAGCCCAACAGATCGAATCTCTTAGATATCCCTAGGAAGAAAGCCCTAAGTCTAAGGATGGACAGGAGATATAGAAGAACTTTTTCTTCCAGTTATGAATGGAAGAAGGGGCATCCTTGAGTAATCCCTTCTTACTGAATTGAAAGGCCAGATATCACCAATCTTTGATGGTGGGGTGATACTTGAAAGTGAAGTAATTGTAGAATAGAAAAATGGTAGGTCGAACCTCGACCATGATGCATAAAGATAGGAATCCTATGATGAACCTAAATGAGTTCGACACCATAGAGGCGAAGGAGATATTCAAGAACCTAAAGAGAGCTACAACGAAAAAAGGGATTGGGAGTCAAAGTTCAGCATGGAGAGCCTCGGTATATAAGCAAAAATAATTCAAGGATGGAGAACAAACTTGGCCGCTTGGTCTGGAGAGTTCAAGCTCGTACCCCAGGGGAATCTGTTACTAAATTCATATCAAGGAAAGAAAATGGTATCAGGAGTGAAAAGGGGATGGAATACTTCTACGACCTTGACTTCCTTATGGGTTGGATGCATTAGGCTCAGATGAGTCAGACTTTCCGAACAAGTCAACCAAGATTCCTCAGTGGACATATGAATCAAATTAAATTTGAAAAAAAGAACTAAAAAATTAAGAAAAAAGATAGCAAAGTCTCGAAAGGGAAAGGAGCGAAACCAACCAGGAAAACCCGAAGAAGACCCCCAAACAATGATTAAAAAGCAAAGAGGCGAAGAAGAAAGGGTTGAGGAACTAACCTAAACAGGATTGCAAAGCATGGGGAGACGATCGAAAGGCCAAGAAGTGGTCAAGAAAGACGACGATCATAGCAGACTGATCGGAGGGGACGAAAAAGTAGGGAACAAGAGGAAGAAGATACCAGCAGAAGTGAGAAGTTAGAAAAGAAAGGAAGAATTTAAATAATAGAGAGGAGCCTGAGGTAGTTATGATCGCAGATCCGCTCCACCCGATCTCCATTTGATGCATGTCCCCTTCATCATGATAGAGGGCAGGTGGCTGACAGAACCTTAATGGCACCATACATTGGATAGCACTTCGGTGGAAGTTTTGAAAAATCATCTTTTTGGGTCACCTCGTGTTGAAGAAGCTTTGATGCCAACTCAGGAAAAGCCAAAATGTTTCATTTCTTGATAGACGAAAAATTGGCAGAGGACTTCAACTATTATGATTTTTGTACTTCCTTCGTTCGGAATTCAAACTCGGAAGTAGGAGGATAAGTGTTGGAGGTAAAATAACTTCCATCGAAGTCCTTAACTGCTAACCCCCATTTTGAAGAAATTCATCGACCCTCTCAACAACAAGTCTATATCATAGAACTTATCAAAAGCCCATTAAAGCTCGGCCAGATAATCTCAAATAATAAAAAGAAACTATTATTTAACTAACCTTACTACTTAACTTAGAATGAATGACAGGACCAAAATTCAACCTATCCGATCTTAATTGGTGATGAGTTATGAAGATAACTGAAGTTCAACATTGTGGACAATGCACTCTTTCTAGTCAAACTACTCCTAGACAAACTCCTAATCACCTGCAAGATTTCTTCTGGATGAACTTCTTTCGGACGAACTCCTTCCAGCCATGCTCCTTCCAATAGCGCTCTTTCCAATTGAACTCCCTCTAGATGCACTCCTTACCATCGTGCTTCATTCCATTCAAATACCTTTCAGAATGAGCAGCCCACTATCAGACAATTATGGTTGTCACCATCAGTTTGTTACACTCTCCGTCTATAAAAAAAAAATCTCCATATACATTTTTCTCCAAGCTCTCTTCTCTTTTCATTACTCTACTTCTCTATTTTTTGAGCACTCCATTCCAGTTGATCAGAGAACTGACTTGAGTGCTGGAGGATCCCACTGGAGCCATCCACCTCCGGTCTGGACATTGTTTTGCAGGTCTCATCGACGGTCTTGCCTTCCCAACTCTAGCTACCTTCGACATTCTTACAAATTTTTGCACCAACAATAAACAAGGAGAACACTTCTACGAGATTTTAGGTTAGGATCATCATTTCAAAACAACACCAATATCAGACATGACTCAAAAACTATGAAAACTCCAATCCAAGCAAGATACAAAAGAATGAAAAAAAGTATGATTTCATTAAGATAAAGTTCAATAAAGAGATCTCCAGGACTGATTACAAAAAAAAAAAAAATTGAAGTCCTATTCAGATTTCGAACTGCCGACCCCAGCCATTACAAGTGAGAGCTTCAAGTCATTCACTTTGCTCTCGAGCTCTCTAGTTGCCTTTAGGCTCTCGCCAAGGAGCTTTCGGGCTCTCTTAGCATCCTTCTCGGCCTCTCTCAATCTCTTTCGTAGAATGGTAGACTCGACTTCGACATCCTTCACTGTGTTTTCATTAAAAGTCATCTAGATCTTTAGTTGGAAGAGTTTGGCCCTATTTTTATTGTACACTTCGGTTAAATTGGACAAAGAGTTCTTCAAAGAAGCCACTTCATCTAAATCTCTGCTTGGGTCGGCTTGGGCCTTATCCATCAATTAATTTTGAAGTCGGGTCACCTCAGCATTAGGCATCTTGAGCTTTCTTTTGAGTTCGTCAATTTGCCCACACCTACCAATTCGATAGGTATCATATGCAACCTCGGCATCATGCAGCTATTTTTAGAGGTTGGAAAACATTTTCAACTAGTCCCAAGCATAT
This sequence comes from Cocos nucifera, assembly GCA_006176705.1. Taxonomy (NCBI): domain Eukaryota; kingdom Viridiplantae; phylum Streptophyta; class Magnoliopsida; order Arecales; family Arecaceae; genus Cocos; species Cocos nucifera. The sequence continues at coordinate 449,327 of QRFJ01000149.1, forward strand.
TCTCCTTGGCTTTGAGCCAAGGTCGAGCCCTTCTCCAACTGATTGATCTTCTCTTTTGCCAATTGGAACTTGACCTCAAAAGAGCAAATTTTAGTAGTGAAAGTCCAGGCCCTCTCACTAGCAAGTTTCTTCGCCTGCTCGAGCTCTTCAGACAAGTGATACTTCTTACTAGTATATTCTTTGAAAGACTGTTTGGACACCTCACGAAGGCGGTTGATTTTGATCACGACCTCTGCATAATTTTTCTCACTACAAGAATTCAGATTTTTAGTGACGGTGAATCATCACCACTAATAGTCCAGATGTCGTCGCTAATAAGCTTACCATCATGCAAAATCCAATCTAAAAAATTTTTGTCACTAATTGCCATTATTAGTGATGGCAAAAATCGTCATCGCTAATAATTATATTAGCGATGATTTTTATGACAAAAAAATTTCATCTCTAATAATTTTTTAATATTTAAATTATTTTACTTAAAAATATTAGCGATGGCAGAGCTGTGGCTAATGCCATCGCTAATAATCAATAGCAATAGAAAACTCTATCTCTAATACCATCTCTAATAATTATAAATTTTTAAATCAAAATAAAATATTTTAAGAAATATTAATGATAGCTATTTAGTGACTAATGTCATCTTTAATAATATTAGCAACCAAATACACCATCGGTAATGCGATCACTAATATTCTATAATTTTTAAATAAAATAAAAAAATTATTTAAAAAATTATTAATGATGGAAGCTTTGTTTCTAAAGCTGTCACTAATATCGATGCTAAAAGTTAATTTATATTTTTTTTAAATAATAATAATAATTTTTAAAACCTATCTTAATTAACCATAATGAATTATGATCATAATTAATTAAAATCCAAGAATAATCTGATAATCAAAAATGAGAAACTAATTATATTTTATTAAAAATATAAATTATATAATTTTTTTATAATTAGTATTAAAAAATATAATACATCAAAAAAAATTAGGTTCGATCCTCGTTGTCGCCTACCTCCTCCTTCTCTTGCTCCTCTCTAGCAGCTAGTGGATGAGAGCTGGATGTTCCAACATCCTGTAATAAAAAAATAAAATAATATTAGTAAGTTTCGATATGGAGATGTATCTTTCGATACGGAGGTGTATCTTTCGATACCCTACTTCTATTTTCGAACAGATTATTCCTACATATTTGATTTGATGATATGGAGCTATAGACACCCTCAGTCCATCGATTGGATGCTTAGATTGAATTTTTAGCTCCTAGATCTCCTTCTCAAATTGAAACCTAAATATGTGAATTACTTCTAAATATAAAAATATAAAATAAATAAAAAAATTTAATAATATAATTATCTAATGTGATAGCTGGGACAACGAGCCTAACTGATCACACAACAGTAGGTCTTGGAGAACCTCCACGACTGTATCACGGATGGCATCCAGGAGATCCTGAGGTCGCTGGCTTAAAAGCCTCTACAAGACCTCCTTCATGTGCGCATCACTCCAGGAATGAGACGTAGAGGCCTATGAGGATGTTTAAGGGTATCGAGATGGTGGAGGGTCGAAGCTGTGGTCGAATCCTATGATCCGACTCCTACTTACCTCCCGATGGCGTTGAGCCATCCCTCAAGATCAAGGGGGCTGAGAAGACGATCATCACTGTACCAATCATCACTATACCTCTCAGCAACGTACTCCGCATAATATATTTTCATAGTTTAGAAATATATTAATTTTAATATAATAATTAAATCCTATAACAACTTAATTATTAAATAAAGTTTGAAGTTCTTACCACAATATACCACGATGTAGAATCTAAACAGTCACCAGTCCTCCTAGACTGGTGTGTGGCTTACCACAACTGCAGCTGATCTAGTGGATGATCTAGCTGCCGTATCTGTAATAAGTAAATAATAAAATTAAATTAATTAAAATATGTATATAAAAATTTTTATCATTCTGATGGAGAATTTTGATATTGATTTCTTACCAGTCTAACGGATACAACATGTGTACTGACCGAGCTGCCCATATACCTAATCGGATCCTGCTAGGTGGCCTAGTTCTGTCAAGCCCTCTGCTACCTACCAAAGTACTCCTCACCGCTCCACTGATCGTAGAGGGCCTGTCATATGTCTGCCCACATCCAGTGATCAGTGAAAGACCTCTAGTCCGATGGTGACTGAAAATTAGAGTGCGGGATGGTAGACTGCCTGAGACTGTAGAGGCCATCTTGGAGCCTCCGTATGGCCACCTTCTTGAAAGTCTGACGGCCAACCTCCTCATCCTGAGGAGTCTTGAATCGATAATACTCCTACAAGATAGAAGCAAGCATGTATTAATATGTAATTAAAATACCAACATATCAAAAATTTAAAAATTAAACTAGTTTTGACTTATTAGAAATATCTCCTAGGTTGCATCACGAGCTCTCAATGGCCAACTCAAGAAATCATTCATCGAGCCCAACATCAATCGGCATATGATCCTAGTAATGATACAAGATGTTGAAGGCTCTCTGAATGTGCTGCAAAATTAATTTTAAAGAATAAATGTTAACTCTAAAATTTCTAAATTCTAAACATGTTAATTGAGGATGTAGTACTTACAAGTGGCTCTAGATATGGATGAGCTATCTATCCTTCGACTTGTCAAAGGTGCCACAAGTCGGGCGAGTCCTCGACCATGGTGCTGTGTTTGAGAGCCAGTGGCTGCTACAGTATGGGACTGTGGGTCACTGGTGACCCCCTATCCTCCGAACCTGAGTGTAAAATATCTACTATAAAGAATGTTATACTAGTTAACAAATAACAAAATAAAATAAATAAGAATATATAACATATTAGAGCTTACCGCCCGGTGTGAGATGTGCAAAACCATAAGAACTGGCATTGTGATCGCTCTCTCCTTGAGAGCTTAGTCCTCAAATGGCAAGCTCTAGGGCCACGGACTAGGAGGCGCTGGTGGGGTGGGGGCGGCCATGGGAGGGGCAGGGCTGGGGTGGTGGGCTCGAGGCCATGGCATTGGAGGCACCGACATGGTGAGGGCAGTCGTGGAAGAGGAAGGGCCTGAGTGGCTGGCTCAATGTTGCGACTTCGGAGGCACCGACGGGGTGGGACAGCCATGGGAGAGGTGAGGCCAAGGAGGCTAGCTCGGGGCCACACCGTAGAAGGCCCCGATAGGTTTAGGGCGACTGCAAGAGAGGTGGGCTGGGGCGGCTAGCTTGGGGCCGCAGAGCAGATGTTGGCAGGGTTGGGGCGGCTGCGAGCAAGGTGAGGACAGAGCTACGGGGTCAGGGTAGCCTCGAGGGAGGCGGGGCTAGTGCGGCGCAGTTGGGGCAGCCGCGAAGGAGTGCCAATGGTGTCAGGTCGTTGGGAAGGCATCAATGGGGTCGGGTTGCCGAGAAGGAGGATGCACGAGGAGCAGGGAAGGCTGGAAAGGACGCGCAGGAAGCGTAGAAGGCACGGAGGAAAAAATTTTGGGCAAAATTTTTTTTTCCCACAAGCAGGATGGGGTTATTTTTGGGGGATTATTACCGATGATAAAAATCTCATCGATAATACGGTCACCAAAATCCAAGTTTCTACAGTCGCCAAAACCCGAGTTTCTATGCCAATGTTATTAGCGATGGTGTATGCCATCACTAATAACAAAACACCATCGCCAAAAATATTAAATTTTTTAAAATATTAAATTTTAGAAAAAATATTTTAAAAATTTTCAATAATTACTGACGGCAAACATGCCATCGATAATACTATCTAAAAAAAGAAATTACCGACGACACCTTTGTCATTAATAAAAAAACATCATCGCTAATAATATTAAATTTTTAAAATATTTAGTTTTAATTTCAAAATATTTTTTCAAAGTTATTAGCAATGGCAAGATCTCAATCACTAATCCATCTTTAAAAATCATAACTTTTTAAAAAAATTACATTTTATTTTTATTTTTACCTCCTAAGTCATTTTATAGGTGGCTAAAAATCAATATTTGATAATTATAAATTTTTAGGCATAATTAATTTATGGATCGAGTCCTAATTGATTTAAAATAAATTTAATTTAATTAAACTTAACTTAATTTAAGGATAATTAGATTTTAATATTGTAAATAAGACTTAGATTCAAAGTCTAATTGAATTAGGCTTCATAGAATTTTGAATCGGATTCAAGTTTGATTTGAATAAAACCTAAATTAAAAATTATTTTTTAATTAATTTAAATTAAATCAAATTTTATTAGGCTTGACTTAATTTTAGGATAATTTGATTTAAAATTAAATTAAGATTTGAATTCAAAGTCTAATTGAAATAGGTTAGATAGGATTTTGAATTGGATTCGAATCTGGTTCCAATTGGATTTGGATCAAACCTAAACTGAAAGTTATTTTTTTCTAATTGATTTTAATTAGATTAAATTTAATTAAACTTGACTTAATATTAAAGAAATTAAATTTTACTATCTAAATAGGACTTGAATTTTAAAGTCGAATTGAATTAGGATTGACAGGTTTCTAATTGGATTCGAATCGAATTCGAATTAGATTCAAATTAAATCTAAATTAAAAATTATTTTTTTAATTAATTTAAATTAGCTTTAATTTGATTAATTTTAACTTAATTTGAGACTAATTAGATTTTATAATTCATATAGAATTTAGATTTGAAGTCTAATTGAATTAGGTTTGACAGAATTTCAAATTGAATTCGAATCGAATTCGAATTGGATTCAAATATAATCATGGATCAAGTTTTAATTAATTTAAATTAGCTTAAATTTGATTAGTCTTGAGTTAATTTGAAGATAATTAGATTTTACTATCCAAGTAGGACTTGAATTAAAAGTCTAATTAAAATAAGATTGACAGGATTTTGAATTCGATTTAAATTGAATCTAAATTAAAAATTATTTTATTTTAATTATTTAAATTAGCTTAAATTTAATTAGGCTTGACTTAATTTGAAGATAATTGAGTTTTACTATCTAAGTAGGACTTGAATTAATAGTCTAATTGAATTAGGATTGATAGGATTTGGAATTGTATTCAAATTGAACCCAAATTGAAAACCAATTTCTTCTAATTAATTTAAATTAGATTTAATTTAATTAATTTTGATCTAATTTAAGGTTAATTAGATTTTATAATCTAAGTTGGATTTGGACTCAAAGCCTAATTTAATTAGGTTCGAAAAAAATTTTAAATCAAATTCGAATCGGATTCGAATTGGGTTTGAATTATGGTCTGGATTATTAGCGATGGCAAATATCCATCACTAATTTCATCATCAATAAAATTTTAAAATAACCTTTTCTTTTGAATCTATTTTTTTCAAAAAATTATTAGAGACGGCGAGTTCTTTGTCGCTAATATCCAAAATCATTATCACTAATAAGGATTTTATGTTTAAATAGAATAAAAATATTTAAAAATTTTAAATAATTTTAATGGTGGCTTTTGTCATCGCTAAAAGTTAAAAATATCATCGCTAATATCCTGTGATTAGCGACGGCTGATTCTCTATCACTAATAATCGAAATTCACCATTACTAATATTTTTTTATTTTTATAAAAAAATTTTATACTTTTAAAGATGGTTGTTGCCATCGCTAATATTTATTTTATCGTTGCTAATATTATTACTGATGGCAATTTTTTTTGTTGGTATTACAATGGTAAAAAGTTATTATTAGCGATGGACTTTTTTGTCGTTGCTAATACCATCAGTAATACTCAAATTTTTTATAATTTTTTTGATTTTTGAACCTCATCTTCTATCTTCTTCAAGTTCTTGGTGATATGATGAATTTTTTTTTTCAAATTTTTAATATGAGCCTTTAGGAGAATGCCCTGAGGTAGTGGTGCTGCTCCGACTGGAGACTGTGCTTGATGACAATATTTGCAAGTGAAGCTCTGATGTATAAGCATATCACAACACATAAGGATATGACAAAAGAGAAAATTTAATTTTATTAACTAAAAAATTTTAAGTACATGAGATGTGAAAGAAAAAAAAGTACAATTGATGGAAGTCGCCGACCTCTGGAGATGAAGCAGCAAAAGAACTCGGTGTGGCCTCAATAGACATTGGCCTCTCAGCAGGCGTAGGGGTAGGTTTAGCAGGTTCGACGGCAACAGGCTCGGCATGAGGAAGGTCAACTACGACTGTAAGAAGCTTGGCCTTATCTTCAAAAGACTCTTCCAGTAGGAAGCTGAGATCTAGCTTGGGTAACTTTTTCGCGATCCTCTTCTGGCAAAGCTCAAATCCCTTGCCAAAAACCTCCTGGACGAACACCATCTTGATGTCTTCCATCTTCTTCAAAGATCTAAAAGACTTAATGGCTCACTCCCCCTCAGCACCGACCTCAGCTTCGGCCCTCTTCCTCTTCTCTTCTTCCAAGGTCAAGGCGATAATTAGTCCGACCAATGCCTACTCCTTCTTGAGCACCTCCTAAAGATGCCTAACCTCAGTAGAATGAGCTTCCCTCAAGCGTTCAATCTCAACCCTGGCATTCTTGGCCTCCGCTTAGGTAGCTTCAGCCTCCATGATGGACCTTGACACCTCGGTCTTGTGGAGGTTGATCGTCTCCATGTTGGTGAACAAGTGGTGTCCTAACTGCAAATGGCAAGATGCAAGTTATTGCAGGAGAGTCGTGTATATTCAACCAAGCACAAGAAAGAAAGAGCTAGTTATCTCAATGAAGGTCGGATAAGAATCTCTTATTCTCTCTTCGTCATTAGTTCAGAGCAGCCTCTCAATTATGTTTGGAAGGATGTGTTGGGAATGTATCCCAAAGCCAATTATTAGTCTATTGATGGTTGGATAATATATTTATAATTATATATGAATTATAAATTAATAAAAGTTATTTTGGTATTTTTCATCATAAATTCTGTTATCTTCTAATGAATTTCTGTGTTATGATAAAGTCCTTAGAACTATCTAGATTCAGCAAAGAAGGATTTGTTGTTTAATCCTTAGATAGTTCACGATCAAATGATACGTTGTTACTTAGGATGATAATATTTATCAAGTATAGATCATTGTATGCCATATAGGTTGGTTGTCCTCATAACCAAGGAGTGTTAAGACACTGATATGGCATGCAAGTGAGATGTATGGGTATATCTGCACTGAATATGATCAATTTCAGAGCTTTTCTCTTGTCAAGATTAACTCCGATGGAATATGGGTATAAATGTTCCTCCGTCCTAAGATCACCATGGTGATTTCCAAGCAACTCACTATGTTTTGGTGTCGGACTATCTGAATTTCTAATTCGGTGATAGAAGATTTCTAGACATAGTCAAGTACTTATGGAGTCGGTGCATGTATCAAGATGGGATTGACCACTCCTGATTTTAGGAGTTGTGTTCAATTGTGTTTCAATTTAGCAAAACCTTGGTCAGGATAGTCTTAGTGAGGAGTCATGGGACTAATTGCTTTGAGATACGATTGGATATTTTCTAGGGTTGACAGTTTAACCCTGAGTCATCTATTACACAGAGATCATAGAAATGAATTATATGGTAACCATATTCACGTAGGTTTTGAATATTGCGATTGTGATTATTCGATCTATTCGGATGTTGGGTACCATTGCTAGATGGTCACTTCGATTAGTATAGAAATTGATTTTTGTGCTACCGACTTAGGTTCGGACCTGCGGAGTCACACACACTAAAGGTTCCTATCTAATCTGATGGCTGATGAAGAGTCCCACTCGATTAGAATTCTATGGTCGAGAGTCCCACTGGACTGGAACTCTTCGACCAGGAGTCCTACTAGGTTAGGATATTGAGTCTCAATGTCTGCGAGTCTATGGTCAAGAGTTCCATTGGACTGAGACTCTTCGATCAAGAGTCCCACAACTCTAAAACTCTGAGTCCTACATGTCTGAAACTCTATGATTGAGAGTTGGAACTCCACAATCATAAGTTTCACTTATATCGGACTTCGAGATCAAGAGCCCCACTGGTTTGGGACTCTTCGATCAAGAGTTTCATTTTGATGGGACTCTATTATCCGGACACCCACTGGATTTGGACTCTAATTTTATGAGAGATATTATTAGTGATTTGATCACTAATTAACTTAATTTGATTGAGTAATTATTTTTGGTCCAAGTCTAATTGAATTGGTTTCAGTTGGGTCTGACCCGATTATGTCGTTGGTTGACCTAATCGCCGAGGAGATTAGAGCCCTAATTTGATCAAAGACTGGACTTGATCAATTCTTAATTTTATTAAGATTTAATTAAGCCTAATTAAGCCTAAATGTATTGGGTTTAAATTATTCTAATTGGGCCTAACCTATTTTGAATTGGTTGGTTCAATTGGTTCAAGTTTGAATTTCAAAGACTAGTTTGACTAGTCTTCTTTCCCAACACCATTTAACCCACACCTACTTAAAAATTTAATCTAAATATCTCATGACTTATTTCCCATGCACAAAAAAGCTTTTGACCAGATCTCACATGTTCCAAATGGATAAGGTTTGGTTGTTATTTGTTTTGATTTGAATGAGATTCAAATTTGGATAAAAACAACCTCTACCTTATCCATGCGCCACCCTTCTCTTGTGCGACACTTTTGTTACACGAGAAAAGGTTTCTCGTGATTCCTTTCCATGCAAAAGAGGTTGTCACCCATCCTTTCTCATGTCCTTAAGTGGATGGGATCAGGTGGTTTGAAGGCTGAATTCAAAATGAGTTTGAATTTGGCCTAACAACCAACCCTATCTTTCTCTCCATGTGGTGTCTTCTCTCTTTGGTGCAAAATAAATAGGAGGAATTTTTGGGACATGAGTGAATCGATCTAAGATTAAGAGAGGACTTCTGTGAGCCTCCTGGTGCATGAGAAAAAGTTTTAAAAAATCCCATGAGGTGAAAACCAGAGAAAGGCTAGCGTAAGCTTTCAAGGTGCATTTGATCTAGTGTTTTGACCTAGGATTCGGGAATCCATTTCATGAGCTACGAGTATCAAAAGCCCATCAAACTTTGTGGAGAACCTCCTCTACCTCTCTACTATGTCTACCAGTGACCTGGAGCATCTGTAAAGCCTGTAGATAAGGATCAAAGGCATTCGATAAAAATAATCTCTGAAAGACTTCGGTGTCAAGCTAGCACTCGCATGGAAGCCGATCAGGATCAGGAGCCTCGTGTGGATGATCCGTGGAGGCCAGACACTTATGTGGCTACATCATGACTAATGAAACTCCTTGATGATGATTAGATCATGGTGATCAACTATCCGCAAAAATGTATTATGTTTTGAACACATAGATGTAGTAAATAGTTCACTACATAGTTTTATTTTTAGATCTATTGATGTATGCATGTATATTATGTTTAGATCATAATGTGTAGGATTAAATAATCAGATATGATCAGTAGATAATTAATTAAATTAATTATTTTTTACTACTTCTTTGCTATTTTTAAAATATTATGAAAATAGCTTAGCAAACCCTACACTATTTTCTTCAAGATGCAGCCCTCCATAAGGTGCTAGATGACCTCCCATTCATTAAGAAAACCCCGACCTGGATCGGTACTATTACTGTTGGACCCATCAAAATTTTTCCAGGCCTTCCTAATAGAAACTCTCTTCTTCCTCTTCTCCACCTCTTTCCTCTTCTCGGGTGGTGCGGAGGCAACGATCTCGATGGACGAGGTCAAGCTTGGGGGTGCAGCAAATTCTTGGATATGAGTCATCTTGGTCAGAATGGCCGAGCTCGAATCTCTGACTTTGGCTCATTTTGATGTCTCCCCAGAGAAGGCACCTTCCTTTCTCTTCTGAGCATGAAATCCCTTGGTCAGTCGGTTTAGCTCTTCAGGGGTCATCTCTACAATAGTGGATAAGCTGAAGTTAGGAAAAATGATAAAGGAATAGAAAAGATAGCACAAAGCATTTACCTTCTAGGTTGAATGGGCTCAGATTGAGATTGTATAGAGTTCGATTGTCAATTAAGTTGGATAGTAAAGGAGCCTTATAATTTCTCAAAGTATTGGCAAAGTCAAGGTCCTCTCACTTTAGCTCAAGAGCTCTACGAATGGAGTCCCTAAGTTCCCCCCACAAAAAAAGTTTTGGGTTGAACGAAGGACAGGATACTAAAAAGAACTTTTCCTTCCAATTGTGAATAGAAGAAGGGGCACCCTTGAGCAACTTTTTCTTACCAAACTGAGGGGATAAATATCACTAGTTCTTGGTAGAATGGTGGCGCTTAAGGGTAAAGAAGGTCCGAAATAAAGAAACTATGGGATGGACCTCGACCGAAAGACAAAGAGCAAGGAATCTTATAATAAATCTAAATAAATTTGGGATGACTGAAGCCAAAGATATGTTCAAGAAGTGAAAAAAGGCAACAACGAAAGGAGGGATTGGAAGTCGTAGCCTGGCATGAAGAGCTTCCGAGTATAAATAGAAGTGACCCAGAGGAGAGGCACAAGCTTGGCCACTCAATCCAAAAAATTTCAGTTCATACTCTAAAAAGACTCTATACTGAATCCTAATTAAAGAAACATCTTCAGAAGAAAGAAAACAGAAAATGGTCTTTGGGATAAAAACTGGACAAGCTACCTCCCTAGGCTCGGTTTCACTCTTAGGGCCGGGGTTAGGGGAGCGTGGATTGGACAAACTCCTAGAACCAAAGGATCGAGAGATTTTAGAAGTCATTTTAGATCAAACTAAATCAGAAAAAATCTCCTACAAATCAAAAGAAATCGACGGACAAATCTAGTGAACAAAGAAAGAACAGCAACCCTCCCAAGAAACTCCTAAGGATCATAAAGCAAAAAACAATAAGAAAATGCAAAGGAGAAGTTAGAAGACTAACCTAAATCGGCTGCTGATCTTTGTGGTATGGTCGGGATGATGAAAATAGCAAAGGCAAGCGACGGAAGAGCGAAGCACGGCAATCGAAAGCAAAGAAAATAAAAATCAGAGAAAGAACGAGGGAGAAGACGAGCCAAGATAAGGAAGAAAAGGGAAAGAAGATACTTAAATAATCGGGAGAGCTATGAGGCAGTTATTATTGCGAATCATTTGCACCCAAACCCCGTCTACCGCATGTCTCTCTCATCATGGGGGCAGCAGACATCTGACAAAATTATTATGGCACCGTACATTCAAGCTCAACGCTAAGGAGGAATTCAAAGGTTGAAGTAATCTCGGATCACTCAGCAATAAAGAAGCTTCCGTGCCGATCTGAATAAGTGAAAACTTTTCATCTTCCAAAGGTGGAAAGCTAAAAAGAATTTCAGCAATCTTAAATTTTGGTACTTTCTTCATCTGAACTTCGAACTCGAAAGTAGAAAAATAAGTATTGAGAGTAAAATAGCTCCTACCGAAGTCTAATTGGATGTTCAACCTTGATATAATGCCATCTATAGTTATGACGGCCAAGTCTGAACCTTGGCCATGTTGATTTCCTGGTCTAGAAAGATTCCAGAATGTCGACCTCTAGATCTTGCACACCAGCCGACATTCTCAATAACAATTCCTCCAATTTCCTTCTGATAACAGTAGACCTTGCCCAACCACATTATGAACTTCATTTAGATGAATTTGAATAATGAATGCTGCTGGTTCTGATTCCCAATCCAAAATGGATAATAGTTGCCCTATGAGTACAGTGTTAGATATATGTGCCCTAGAAGCCAGAATTAGCTGACACTTGTAATACACTTCTAGAGATAAAATTATAATTTTGACTAAAATTAATAAAATAGATTATTTTCTATCACATATGTGTATTTAGTGTCTGTGATACATCCTTTGAGTTAATGATAATGATAATTCATATTTTCAAGAGTTGAAAATTTAAGACATGAATAATCATTATTAACTCATAAAATGCTTCCGACCATAGGATCATCATGAGAATGGTGATTGATCCAGAAGGTTGGTGTACAATCGCTTCTCTTTAGTAGATGAGTCTTGAGTCTACGGTGTGGAGACACCGGAGTGAGAGTATAGATACTCGTTAGAGAACGAGGGCACTGAGCGTGACCACCTCGAGTAGTCATTAGGAAGTCTACCTTCTCGTCAATGACTGACTCGATGCTGTAGTGGTGTGTCTGGTTCTTTGACCTGAGGTGCATCGACAGTTCACCTTGAGGGTGTTATAGTTTGACTACACCATAACTCGATCTCCTAGCCATATGGAATCCCTGAGGTGTATGTTGGCTATAGCATGTTCATTGTAGGAACTGGATTGCATCAAGATGGAATCTATCTACCTCGGTGGTAGAGGAGCAGCCCTATGATGATCATGAGAATCAAGTCCAGAAGTCCATGGCCATGGCAGAGTGAAATAATAGAAAGAGTTTCTATTTAGATTTTCACATCGGACTTGAATCGAATGATTACATCATATGACAGAGAACTAGGGTTTGACGAGTTCACCTTAACCCTAATCTGATCGGAGGCTCAAGATAGAAGAACTTAATCACATAGGTAGCTGCACCAAGAGGTTCGCATTCAGCTCTGATGGGTTGCCACCATATACTGCTAGGTGTCACTGGTGGATTTTGGGAGCAATTAGAATGATTTAGATGATCGATCATTCTAGCTGTTCGAATCAGAAGAGTTCTGATCCATCGAAAGGAGTTTCGATGATGTCGATGATAGAGATCATGACATATCCCATTACCATACAGAACTGAACCTAACTGGGTCACACAAACAAGGGTTTGAATCTGGTGATCATCAATTGAACTGATCCAGTTCAATTGATCTGAATGAGATTCAATTAGGTTCAAGAAAATCGTGCTAGCACTCGATTGAACCTAACGTTCTTCTTTTACTATCATAAATAAGTTGTCCTGACTGAGCCAAAGGAGTTTGTGCTCAATCAGAGGCCTTCACTATGGTCTGACTGGAGGTTGTCCAAGGTCAGAAAAGGTTGTCTTATTTTGTAAGACAATTACCTACCATTTTTGGTCACCTGCCATTTCTTGTCCTTTGACTTTGGTCAAAAGTCTGACCTTTGACTGGTCAAATGTTGACCATTGACACTTTGACTTCTTGATCCACATGTCATGCACCTATTGGAGAGCTGGTGGGGGCCTTGTCCCCCTGCCAGAACCTGGCAAGGAGGAGGGCGCACGCCACCCTTGGCGTGTGCCCAAGTTGGAGGCGCCTAGGAGTCCCTTGTTGGATAGGGACTCCATCTCCTTTTTGGATTTCCAATTAGAGTTCTCCTAAGAACCAACTTTGACTGGTCTTAGGCACCATCTAAGGAGGAATCCAAGGGACTCTATTCCCACCAATCAGATTTAGATCTGATTTCACAAAGGGTTGTGATTGGTTGGGAAGAAGAGGAGTTGGATCACGCTTAGTCTATAAATAAGACCCTGCGCCCAACTCAAAGATTGAAATTGAGAATTTCCCATGCCCCAAGGCTGCCTCTCCTCCTCCTTCCTCCATGCCAAACCATCCTTCTCCCTCTTCCTCTCCACATCCAAAAGGAGTTTTGGATTCTTGGTTGGTGCAATCCAGATCAGAGAAAGGCGACTGAAAGCTAGAAGGCTGCGCTGCTGCAAAGGACAACTGCTGATCTTCAAAAGGAGTTTTGAAGATCCTCCAGATCAGATCCAGATCTAATTTTTGGAGATGTGATAGAGAAGAAGAGGATCTCTAGATCTAGCCTGAGTGGATACCGGTAGAGGCCAGGCACTTGCGTGGCTAGATCCAGAACCTTCCGCTGCATACAGGATCATCAACGGGTAATAGGATTACCCACATCAAGGTAAATTAAATTTGATTTAATTTATTTAGATTTTATTTTATTATTAAAATAATAAGAATTAGATCTAAAATATCTTAGATCTGATTAGATCAAAGAAAAAAATTTTGAAATATATCTCTTGATCTGATCAGATCTGAACGAACCTGGATCCAAAAAATCAGGATTTTCCTTCAACTGGTATCAGAGCCAAGGTTCTAAAAGTATTTAGATCTAATTTTAAATTTATTTTAATTAAAAAATAAGTAATTTTAGATGTCACATGAGATGTGATCAGATCTAAAATCAGAAAAAATTAAAATTAAATGATTTGGATCTAAGATTAGAAAATATGCATGACTAGTTCTAAAATAGAATAGTTCTATAGAATAGTCTTGCATGTTTTTGAATTTAATCTTGATTAAATCATATTTTAGATCTATTTATTTACTATTTTTTGATATTATAATGATTATAATGACATCTAAAAAATAGTAAATAAAATTATTTAATTTTAAATATCATATGAGATATGATTGATGCATGTCTAGACTAGTTGTAGAATAGTTCTACATAATTATCTAGATTAGAATTTATTTTGATTAGATCAATTTAAATCTAATTTTTTAGATTATTATGAGATAATTTAGATCTAAAAATATGCATGATTCGATACATGAGATGTATGCAAAATATGCCATATTTAGATCTAATTTGTATATGAGATATATGATATAGATCTAAAACTATTTTGTAGTATTGCATGTTCCTGATTAAGGCGTTCCTCTTGGCCGTCCGGTCATAAGAATGAAGAAGGGTTTAAAGGCCCTCTCTTCCCATTCGATGGGGTGTTCTTATGATGTGTAGGGGTGCTGCGTGTTCGTCCTTAATCAGAAATCCAAAACTTACTTTCTGCAAAACCCTAGATCCTGAAACCCTAGGATTTATTGTGCATATTTTATTTATGAACCCTACTTAATTAAGAAATTAAGATTATGAAATATTAATTAGGTCTAAAATTGAGAATTTTAGATCTAAGACATATTCATAATACTAGGTTCGGGCTTGGGTAGCTTAATTAGATCTAAGCGGTTGATCAAATCGAATCAAGAGTTGGTTAGATGGGGATCAACAATGCTTAAATTGACCAGCCTAATAGGATTAAGTCTGGATCAAGATCGAGTCACGATCAAGCAAGACCTAATTAGGCTCAGAGGTTAGAGTCTGGATTGTAGGCTAACCCAATTGGTTCTGGCTCAATAATTTGGTGTCTAAGGTAAGTTTGGCACATACGATCGATTGATTTTTAATTGGGAGCTACTCAATCTGAATACATTCTTGTATGAGTTAATGGCATATCTGATGCGTGCTAATTTATAGCTATGGCAAGTACACCAGTCGATCAAGTAATAAAGTGAATGAGTAGAGTATCATCCCTAGAGGATTAGAAAATAAGTACTGAAAAGCTCTTTCCTATGCTTTATTTAGAAGATCGATTTATGAGAATAAGAAATTAAAAAAAATAAAAAAAATAAAAAAAAATAATTAAAAGTTTTTAATTAAATAGAGAGAGTGTAAATTATTAGGATTTTAAACTCAAGAGCAATGGATTACTAAGGCAATCGGTTCACCAACTCAGTCAATACAATATTCAGATTTTTAGATTAATTTTATTTCATGTGACGGTGGAGTCTCCTAATTTATTCACTATCCTTTGGTCCAGGCATAGCAAAACTATTAATATTTATTAATTATCCCTTTGGTCCAGGTGTAATTTAAATAAATATTAATGCATTAGGTTTTGTGAAACCCTCTAATTAAAATACGCTGCGTCCAAAGCGCACTAAAATTCCCGCATGCATATGAATTCTAATTTGATTCATAATACAAGGTATATAATCAAGAAGCATTAACATAGATGTACTTGGTCCGTAACATCTATGTTCATCAGATCAATTAGAAGATGGCCAGTAATCTAAAAGCATTAAGATCAGATTTATATACTCCTCATGAATAAAATTTAAAAATAAATCATACTGAATATTGCATCAAAAGAGTGGCTACACCTTAGCCTTAGTAAAATAAAATTTAGTTCATGATAACAAATTCAAAAATAGCAAATAAAATAAAAAGCATAGAGAAATTAGACTGTTTGATTGCTGAAATTGATTGTCTGCTGCTCTTGATGTGGAGAACTTGGCGAAGAAGAAGAGGCTCCTTGATCGATGTCTTGATCGTCGAAGAAAAATCAAAAAAAATCCTTTTTGATTTTCTCACAAATCACTTTTTTTTTCTACCTCTCTCCTCTCTCTTTCTCTCTCTCTTTTTCTCCCTCTCTCTCTCTTTTCTCTCTTTCTCCCTGTCTCTCTTTTCTCTCTCTCTCTTTTTTTTTCACGACAACACTGTTTTTTATAGATAAAGAGTTTGATTTCCCCCAAAATCCATCAAAAATTAGGTTTTAGACTCCCAAAATAACTCAAATTAGGATCTGGATAATTCTGGCCATTAGATGTTGATCAAACGGTCCAAAAATCACTCAAAAAGCCCTTAAAATAACCCAGATCAAGTCGGATTTAATATCAGCCGTTGGATCAACCGTTGGATCGAATCTGGGCCATCCGATCGCGTTGAAAGAAGCCTTCAGATCTTTAGTTTAACGTCGGAATGAATCTCAGCCGTTGGATCTCGATCGGGAGCTGCGGATGCCATCCATCAGCGCCTTCTTCTCGGCCGTCCGATCAAGCTTCAGTGAAAACCGCCCGTTGGATCAGCCAGAATTCCCAAATTGCCCTCCGTGGACCATGCGCGAGCCCGGTGTTGCATGGACCGCCGCATTCTTCAGCCAATCAGAGCGTGCCTTTTGCTGTGAAATTCCCGAAATTACCCTTCAGATGGTCCATCCGTGCGCCGCGAAAAATGCTGACGTCAGCGTTGCGTCGGCGGTTTTTTTTTTTTTTTGAAATTTGATTTTGGGCTCGTTTGAAGTCCGTTTTGCCTGAAATTTTTTTCATCTGAACCAAAAAAATAAGATCTTCACATTGGTGGCCTTCTTTCCTACATAAGATTAATAAAAATATCAATTTCTAATAAAATAGATTAATTTATTTTATAATTTAATACTTTTATTAGTATATTTTTACCACTTATCACACCCCCCAACTTAGTCATTGCTAGTCCCTTAGCAATGTTTTATTTAATACCATATTTCAATAAGATTATCCATCACAAAGATAAAATCTAGGATTAAAGGTCAAAAAGTTTAGAAAATACTGCTAACTAAGCATTGAGCTTCAGAAGCAAATTTTTCAGTCAATACAATTAAAAACTTTCTTAGAGTACATCAAAGATCTATAGCACTTGTGTTCGTGATGACTAACTTTAGCATTTCAGTATTAAATTAAAAGAACAAAAGTATCCTCTCTTATCACCTATTTTGGTCAATTTTCTATACATTCTCAATTTTATACTCATGAATTAAGGTAGCTTTCACACTGCCTTTTCTTTTCTTTTTTTTCTTTTTTTTTTTTTTACTGTGCTGAGCATCCTGGCCTTTCCTTCACCATTTTACGTGAATTTCCATACACTTGACCTAGGTGCAGAGATCCAGTTACTAGGCTTTGGGCAATCCACATATACTCTGTCTTTTGCACTTTATTTATAGGCAGGTAGCTCTTTCCTTAAATTCAAGTTTCTTTGATTAGAATGTATATTAATTACCAATTTTTAGTGATAATTGAATCCTCAGTTGGCCTTATAATCAATACCTACTTTGCCTTGTTAGTGTGCATGTGCAATAAAAAGTGCTAATAATCTTTTAATGACCTAAGTAGGCTGCTAAAAGTTGACCAACTAATCTACTTCTTTAACTCATTACATTCATTAGCAAATAATTCTATCTTTTATCACTTATCCAGTTTATCTTGCTCAAGATTTTCTTCTTGACACATGGATTTTTTTTTTAACTTATTCTACATTGTCTTAAAGGAGAAAGAAAAATAAAGGATGTAATAAAGGATAGGAAGGAATACACCTGATTTGGTTCAGTCTGGTTCTTTGGAGCTTTGAAATTTTGCTTGAGTTCTCATTGATTTTTCTGCAAAATTGAAAATACACACCAGAGCAGTAAAAGAGCAACAACAAATTACTGAAAAAATAAAAGAAAAGAAAAATGATCAAAACTAAAAAGAAAAGAAACAACCTATCTAGTAGTTCTGATTTATAGTCTTCAGCTTGACTTTCTTTGAAGTTCTAAAGTGGATCAATCCGGTGCCACTTCAATTGGAATACTTTCATGTTTGATCGAATCTTCTTTCAATTTGACATTGCTCGCTTTTATAGTCTCAAACCTATTTTCTACAGAATTCTCATATAATGGATTGTCAATAATATCAATTAGAAAATAAGTTTGATTATCATCAGGATGTTTAGTATCTTTGAAAACATTAAAAGTAACTTGTTCATCTTGGACTCTAAGAATTAATTTTTCTTGTTGAACATCTATTAAAGCTCCTCCAGTAGCTAAAAAGGGTCTCCCTAAAATAAGGGGTACATCATAATCTTCTTCCATATCAAGAACAATAAAATCAACAGGAAAAATAAACTTGTTTACCTTTACCAAGACATCCTCCACTATACCTCTTGGATATTTAATGGATCTGTCGGCTAATTGAAGAGTAATAGTGGTAGGCTTTGGTTCTCCTAGACCCAGCTTTCCTGAAAATAGAAAAAGGCATGAGATTAATGCTTGCTCCTAAATCACATAAAACTTTATCAAAACTACAATCACCAATAATGCAGGGGATAGTAAAACTCCCTGGATCTTTTAACTTCTGTGGTAATTTATTTTGAAGTATTGCTGAGCATTCTTCATTCAAATTTATTCTCTCATGCTCCTTCAGCTTTTTCTTATTTGTTAAGATTTCTTTGAGAAACTTGGCATACCTGGGCATTTGAGTAATAGCATCTACAAAAGGAATATTAATATGTAAATTCTTTAAAATTTTGAAAAAGTTAGAAAATTTCTTATCTGGATGCTGTATTTGTCTCTCTGGGAATGGTAGTGGCGGCACGTAGGGCTTCACATTTGGATCAGCAAATCGTATACCTGGAGACCATCCATCTGCTGGTTGTTTTGGTGACTGACGAATTTGAGTTGATGGTTCCTTATTTGTAGTTGGCTCTTCAGTCTCATTCTTCTGATGTGGCTCCTCCAGCTTTGTACCACTTCTTAGGGTGATAGCATTGACTTGCTCCCTTGGATTTGTCTCCATGTTGCTTGGCAAGGATCCTTGAGGTCTCTCGGAGATTATCTTAGCCATTTGACCTATTTGCATCTCCAAGTTTCGAATTGCTGCTGTTTGGTCCTGCCTAAGTTTGGCTTCCAAATTTTTTATAGTTGCTTCTTGGTTTTGCATAAATTTGACCATCAGCTCTTCCATGTTGGACTTCTTTTCAGGTACTTGGAATCCCGGGGGTGGCTGTTGTGCTGCATTTTGATTGCTCCATGAGAAATTTGGGTGCTGCCTCCACCCTTGATTGTATGTGTTGGAGTAGGGATTGTTTTGTTGCGGCCTAAAAAAATTACCAATATAATTAGCTGTATCAGTTGTTTTAGCAAAAGGATTACCTGTCTGGCAATTGCTCGTATCGTGTCCTCCTCCACATAGGTCACAAGTAATGCTCTGAACATGCATAGCTGTTCCCTTTAAGTTGTTGACTTCGGCTCTAAGGGCTGCAATTTCAGCTAGTAAAGGTTGGCACGCAATCTACTCCCTGCACAGCTGCTAGTCTTTTTGGCATCATGCGCTCTGTCTGCCATTGATAGCTATTTGATGCCATCTCATCGATCAGATCGAAGGCTTCTTCCTCCATTTTTTGATTAATGGTTCCTCCTGCTGCTGCATCAATCATAGATCGATTAGTAGGAGATAAACCATTATAGAAAGTTTGTACCTGAAGCCATACGGGTAGTTGATGATGTGGACATCTCCTCAGCAGTTCCTTGAAATGCTCCCAAGCCTCATATAGTGTCTCCATGTCCATCTGCATAAAAGAAGTGATATCGTTGCGCATCTTAGCAGTCTTTGGAAGGTGGAAAGTACTTGGCTAAGAATTTTTGGGCTAGGACATCCCAAGTTGTGATAGAACCTGCAGGAAGAGAATGAAGCCAACTTTTTAGCTTTATCCCATAAAGAGAAAGGAAATAACCTTAATCTAATAGCATCATCCGACACCCCATTAATTTTAAAAGTATCACAAAGTTCAAGAAAATTAGAAATATGGGCATTCGGATCATCATGCATGTGTCCACTGAATTGGACAGTTGATTGAATCATCTGGATCATCGTCCGATTTTATTTCGAAGTTGTTTGCTCGTACAGGCGGTCTCCTGATGCTCGAAGCTGCATCGGCTACAGATGGTGTGATGTAATCATTTAATGGATGATGTACTGGTCGAATAGCTTCATGCTGTCCTTCAGTCGCCATATCCAATCCTAGATTGATGTCGTTAGGATCTTCAGCTGCCATGTTTCTCTCTTGTTGTAGTCTTCTAATGGTTCCTTTCAATTTCTGGATCTAAAGGTAGTAAGTTACTATGTCCAGTACGTGTCATGCACTAAAAATTTTTTTTTTTTAATAATAAAAATTAAAAATAAATTTCTAAAGTAAAGCTAGGATCAAAATTTTAATATTATTTTAGACACAATCCCCGGCAACGGTGCCAAAAACTTGATGCGTGCTAATTTATAGCTATGGCAAGTGCACCAGTCGATCAAGTAATAAAGTGAATGAGTAGAGTATCGTCCCTAGAGGATTGGAAAATAAGTACTGAAAAGCTCTTTCCTATGCTTTATTTAGAAGATCGATTTATGAGAATAAGAAATTAAAAAAAATAAAAAAAATAATTAAAAGTTTTTAATTAAATAGAGAGAGTGTAAATTATTAGGGTTTTAAATTCAAGAGCAATGGATTACTAAGGCAATCGGTTCACCAACTCAGTCAATACAATATTCAGATTTTTAGATTAATTTTATTTCATGTGACGGTGGAGTCTCCTAATTTATTCACTATCCCTTTGGTCCAGGCATAGCAAAACTATTAATATTTATTAATTATCCTTTGGTCCAGGTGTAATTTAAATAAATATTAATGCATTAGGTTTTGTGAAACCCTCTAATTAAAATACGCTGCGTCCAAAGCGCACTAAAATTCCGCATGCATATGAATTCTAATTTGATTCATAATACAAGGTATATAATCAAGAAGCATTAACATAGATGTACTTGGTCCGTAACATCTATGTTCATCAGATCAATTAGAAGATGGCCAGTAATCTAAAAGCATTAAGATCAGATTTATATACTCCTCATGAATAAAATTTAAAAATAAATCATACTGAATATTGCATCAAAAGAGTGGCTACACCTTAGCCTTAGTAAAATAAAATTTAGTTCATGATAACAAATTCAAAAATAGCAAATAAAATAAAAAGCATAGAGAAATTAGACTGTTTGATTGCTGAAATTGATTGTCTGCTGCTCTTGATGTGGAGAACTTGGCGAAGAAGAAGAGGCTCCTTGATCGATGTCTTGATCGTCGAAGAAAAATCAAAAAAAACCTTTTTGATTTTCTCATAAATCACTTTTTTTTTCTACCTCTCTCCTCTTTCTTTCTCTCTCTCTCTCTTTTTCTCCCTCTCTCTCTTTCTCCCCGTCTCTCTCTTTGTCTCTCTCTGATTTCTTTTTTTTTTTCACGACAACACTAGGTTTTTTTTATAGAATAAAGAGTTTTATTTCCCCCAAAATCCATCAAAAATTAGGTTTAGGACTCCTAAAATCAACTCAAATTAGGATCTGGGTAATTCTGCCCGTTAGATCTTGATCAAACGGTCCAAAAATCCACTCAAAAAGCCTTTTAAAATAACCCAGATCAAGTCGGATTTAATATCAGCCATTGGATCATCCATTGGATCGAATCTGGGCCGTCCGATCGCATTGAAATAAGCCTTCAGATCTTTAGTTTTACGTCGGGATGAATCTCAGCCGTTGGATCTCGATCGGGAGCTGCGGATGCCATCCATCAGCGCCTTCTTCTTCGTCCGTCCGATCAAGCTTCAGTGAAAACCGCCCGTTGGATCAGCCAGAATTCCCAAATTGCCCTCCATGGACCATGCGCGAGCCCGGTGTTGCATGGACCGCCACGTTCTTCAGCCAATCAGAGCGCGCCTTTTGCTGTGAAATTCCCAAAATACCCTTCAGATGGTCCATCGTGCGCCGCGAAAAATGCTGACGTCATCCTGACGTCAGCGTTGCGTCGGCGGTTTTTTTTTTTTTTTTGAAATTCGATTCTGGGCTCGTTTGAAGTCCGTTTTGCCTAAATTTTTTTCATCAGAACCAAAAAATAAGATCTTCACATTGGTGGCCTTCTTTCCTATATAAGATTAATAAAAGTATCAATTTTAATAAAATAGATTAATTTATTTTATAATTTAATACTTTTATTAGTATATTTTTACCACTTATCAGCTTTCAATTTATCTTCTGCTATATGACCTAATCTCAGGTGCCATAGATATCTATCATTTGGACTATCCCTAGGTCGTTTGGCATTCACGTTTTGCTCGATAGTTAGAACAGGTACATCAATATGTAGCTGATAAAGACCATTAATAAGGAAACCATTTGCAATTTTATTTCTTTCATAAAGAATGTTACAATGGTCCTTAAAGAAGGTAATCACATAGCCTTCTTGTGCTAAGCATGAAACAGAAATCAAATTCCTGCTAGCTGCAGGCACATAATAACAGTCTTTCAAAACTAAGTCTAAACCAGATGGTAATCGAAGAGGGTATGTTCCCACGGCTGGCTACTGCAGCAACTCTTGCTCCATTACCGATGCGTAGGATCATGTCTCCATCCCTCAGCCTCCTGCTATCCTCAAGACCCTGCATGGAAGTGCACAGATGAGCACTAGAACCAGAGTCAAGCACCCAACTGGATGCAGAAGAAATCCGTAAGGTTAGACTCAATAACGAGCATACCTCCAGAAGGACCTTCCTTCTTGTTCTTCAGGGTGGCCAGGTAAGTAGGGCAGTTCCGCTTCCAATGGCCGTCGCTGTTGCAATGGAAACACTTTCCTTTGACATCGGCCTTTTTCTTCTTCGGCTTCTGCCTTCTTCTTCTTTGCTCCTTCCACCTTCTTGCTTTTTCACAGACTTCTTTTTCTTTCCATAAGACTTTCTTTTGGAAGAAGTCCGTTCCATAGCAAGAACTGAGCCTTTAGAACCTTTCATAGAAAGCTCAGCGGTAACCAGCATATTCATTAATTCGGCCAAGGAATTTTGAAGTTTATGCATGTGGTAATTCATGATGAATTGCCCATATGCATCAGTCAAGGATTGCAGAATAATATCATTCTGCAGGTCCAAGTCTAACTTCACACCGAGCTTCTCAAGCTCTTCCATGTCCTTGATCATTGTCAGACAGTGATCTTGGACTGACTGCCCATCACGCATCTTAGCCTTAAAAAGTCATTTCGTGACTTGATATTTGGCTGCGCGACTCTGTTCACCAAACATCTCCTGCAGGTGAGCCAACATTTGGCGAGCAGTCCCGATATCTTCATGTTGGCGCTGGAGCTCATCAGACATCGAGCCCAACATGTAATATCTGGCCTTATTATCTTCGTCTATCCATTTTTCCAGAGACGCTCTCTGTTCAATGGATGGACGGGCTGGTAAGGTGGGAGGGTCCTGGTCCAATACATGGGTTAACTTCTCGAAACCCAAAACTATTTTGTAGTTCCTGAGCCAATCTTTATAATTGGGTCCAGTCAGTCTATGTGTGTCCAGGATACGTGCCAATGGGTTGGACGCAGACATTTTCCTATAGAGAGTCAAAGATTCTAGTTAGATACTGTAATTATGACTTGACCAATTTATTTAGAAATTTTATTTTTAAACAAATTAGCTCCCACTATTTTCTCGGATCCCTACACTCCCTCTGTAGAGATGCAAAAATCTCCATGATTAATGATTTCTAGTGGGTGGTGCGGTCTCACCAACTGACTCATCACCTCACCTAACAGTTATTGGTGATGGGTTAGCCAATGAGTGAACAACTCTTGTTCAATGATTCTCTAATCATGGTGCACCCAAACTTGGTCTCTAATTCATGAATCTCACCGTATCCAGAATATTGATCCACTCCTTAGTTAAGTCAGACCCACCATTTGCATAGACTGGGTTCCTAATTGAGTCTCTCACCGTATCCAAAATATTGAGCCCAACTCATCCTCCAGCCCATAGCATCCAATGCCTAATAGACATGGTTGCATCTTCCCGGTGCAACTGAGCCACTGTATCCAGCCGAGAACAATCAACCCCGGGAAGGGCCCGCACATCTACAATGGTGGAAGACCTCAGACTTAATCTTTTCTTAGGGAGAATTGATTCAGGTCTCATTAAACTAGACTTGTCATAGTCATAACAATTATGACTAACCTAGTGGCATGGGTTAGCTCGGATTATTGACCACCTCAGATCAGAACTGTGTCAACAGATATGGCCAGGTAAGTGAGACCGGTGGAAGGAATATGCCATTAACTCGTACAAGAATGCATTCAGGTCGAGTAGCTTCCAATTAAAAATCCAGTCGGTCGTATGTGCCAAACTTACCTTAGACACCAAATTGTTGAGCCAGAACCAATTGGGTTAGCCTACAATCCAGACTCTAACCTCTGAGCCTAATTAGGTCTTGCTTGATCGTGACTCGATCTTGACCCAGACTTAATCCTATTAGGCTGGTCAATTTAAGCATTGTTGATCCCATCTAACCAACTCTTGATTCGGTTTGATCAACCGCTTAGACCTAATTGAGCTACCCAAGCCCGAACCCAGTATTATGAATATGTCTTAGATCTAAAATTCTCAATTTTAGACCTAATTGATATTTCCATAATCTTAATTTTTAATTAAGTAGGGTTCATAAACAAAATATGCACAATAAATCCTAGGGTTTCAGGATCTAGGGTTTTGCAGAAAGTAAGTTTTGGATTTCTGATTAAGGACGAACACGCAGCACCCCTACACATCATAAGAACACCCCATCGAATGGGAAGAGAGGGCCTTTAAACCCTTCTTCGTTCTTATGACCGGACGGCCAAGAGGAACGCCTTAATCAGGAACATGCAATACTACAAAATAGTTTTAGATCTATATCATATATCTCATATACAAATCAGATCTAAATATGGCATATTTTGCATACATCTCATGTATCGAATCATGCATATTTTTAGATCTAAATTATCTCATAATAATCTAAAAAATTAGATTTAAATTGATCTAATCAAAATAAATTCTAATCTAGACAACTAATTATGTAGAACTATTCTACAACTAGTCTAGACATGCATCAATCATATCTCATATGATGATAAAATTAAAATTAAATTAATTTTTTTTTATTTTTTAGATGTTATTATAATATTATAATATCAAAAAATAGTAAATAAATAGATCTAAAATATGATTTAATCAGATTAAATTAAAAAAACATGCAAGACTATTCTATAGAACTATTCTATTTTAGAACTAGTCATGCATATTTCTAATCTTAGATCCAAATCAAATTTTTAATTTTAATTTTTTCTAATTTTAGATCTGATCACATCTCATGTGACATCTAAAATTATTTTTTAATTAAAATAAATTTAAAATTAGATCTATCTTTTAGAACCTTGGCTCTGATACCAGTTGAAGGAAAATCCTGATTTTTCGGGATCCAGGTTCGTTCAGATCTGATCAGATCAAGAGATATATTTCAAAAAATTTTTCTTTGATCTAATCAGATCTGATATTTTTAGATCTAATTTTATTATTTTAATAATAAAATAAAATTAAATAAATTAAATCAAATTTAATTTACCTTGATTTGGGTAATCCTATTATCCGTTGATGATCCTGTAAGCAGCGGAAGGTTCTGGATCTAGCCACGCAAGTGCCTGGCCTCTACCGATATCCACTCAGGCTGGATCTAGAGATCCTCTTCTTCTCTATCACATCTCCAAAAATTAGATCTGGATCTGATCTGGAGGATCTTCAAAACTCCTTTTGAAGATCAGCAGTCGTCCTTTGCAGCAGTGCAGCCTTCTAGCTTTCAGTCGCCTTTCTCTTGATCTGATCGCACCAACCAAGCCCAAACTCCTTTTGGGCATGGAGAGGAGAGGGGAGAAGGTGGTTTGGCATGGAGGAGGGGAGGAGCAGCCTTGGGGCGTGGGCTAAGAGGAACTCTTGAAAAAGTGAGTTGCAGGCAGGGTCTTATTTATAGACTACTGTGCCATCCAACTTCCTTCTTCCCAACCAATCACAACTCTTTGTGAAATCAGATCTAAATCTGATTGGTGGGAACATCATCTGATCCAATCAGATGAGAGACCCATAGATTCATCCTAAGGTGGCACCTAAGACTGGTCAAAGTCTATAGGTGAGGGTCACCTAGTTTGAATCCAAGAAGGAACCTGGAGTCCCATCCGTATGGGACTCCAGGCGTCCCTATCGTGCGCCCCCTCCTTTCCAAAATTCCAGGGAGGGGACAAGCCCCTATCTGCTCTTCCAATAAGGTGCATGGCACATGGGTCAAATGTCCAAAGGGTCAAAGGTCAACGTTTGACCAGGGTCAAAGGTCAACTGTTTGACCAATTAGCAGATGAACGAAAAATGGCAGGTGTTATCTCAAATTTAATCTTATAAATTAAGACAACTCCTTTTCTAACTTGGACAAGCCTCCAGTCAGACCAGATAAAGGTACCTCTGTTGAGCA
>QRFJ01000149.1:475909-567978 GCA_006176705.1 Cocos nucifera
CGTACGGGAGTTAAATACGCTGCATCCAAAGCGCACTAAAATTCCCGATTGCATAGAATTCTAATTTGATTCATAATACAAGGCTATATTAATCAAGAACATTTAATATAGATGTTACTTGATCCATAACATCTATTGTTTCATTCAGATCAATTAGAAGATGGCCAGTAATCTAAAAGCATTAAAGATCAGATTTATATACTCCTCAAATGAATAAAATTTAAAAATAATCATAACAAAATAATGCCAATTCCAAAAAAAGAATGGCTACACCTTAGCCTTAGTAAAAGAAAATTTAGTCATGATAACAAATTCAAAAAATAGCAAATAAATAAAAAGCATAGAGAAATTTAGACTGTTTGATTGCGGAAATTGATTGTCTGCTGCTCTTGATGTGGGGAGAACTTTGCGAAAGATGAAGAAGGCTCCTTGATCGATGTTTTTGATCATCGAAAGAAATCAAAAAAATTCCCTATTTTATTTCTCATTTAAATTACTCTTCTCTTTCTACCTCTCTCCTCTCTCTTTCTCTCTCTCTTTTTCTCCCTCTCTCTCTCTATTTCTCTCTTTCTCCCTGTCTCTCTTTTCGTCTCTCTCTCTGATTTTTTTCACGACAACAAACTCTTTTTATAGATAAAGAGTTTGATTTCCCCCAAAATCCATCAAAAACTAGGTTTAAGACTCCCAAAACAACTCAAATTAAGATCTGGATAATTCTAGCCACTAGATGTTGATCAAATGGTCCAAAAACCCCTTAAAATAACCCAAATCAAATCGGATTTAATATCAGCCATTGGATCAACCGTTGGATCAAATCTGGGCCATCCAATCGTGTTGAAAGAAGGCTTCTGATCTATAGTTTAACGTCGGAATGAATCTCAGCCATTGGTTCTTGATCGGGAGCTACGGATGCCATCCATCAACGCCTTTTTCTTGGCCATCCGATCGAATTTCAGTGAATACCGTCCGTTGGATCAGCCAGAATTCCCAAATTGCCCTCCGTGGATCATGCACGAGCCCGATGTTGCATGGACCGCCGCATTCTTCAAGCAATCAGAGTGTCCTTTTGCTGTGAAATTCTCGATTGCCCTTCAAGATGGCCACCGTTTGTGCACAAAAAATGCTGACGTTTTTTTTCAAAAGCCGGGGTTGCGTCGGGGATTTTTTTTTTGAAATTCAATTCTAGGCTCGTTTGAAGTCCTTTTATCTGAATTTATTTCATGCTGAACAGAAAATAAGATCTTTATATTGGTGGCCTTTTTTCCTACATAAGATTAATAAAAGTATCAATTTCTAAAGAAATAGATTAATTTATTTATAATTTAATATTTTATTAGATATTTTTTTACCACTTATCAAATATCCCTTCCATCGATCTCACTTACTGGCCCTATAATCTGTTATGCACAGTTCTGATTGAGTGTGTCAATAATCCCGAGCTAACCCATGCCACTAGGTTTAGGTCATAATTGTTAGACTAGAGCAAGTTCTAGTTTCAATGAGATCTGAAATCAATTCCTCCTAAGAAAAGATTAAAAGTCTGCGAGGTCTTCCACACCATTTAGATCGTGCGGGCCTCTTCACCGAGTGTGATTGTTCTCGCTGATAAACAGTGCTCAGCTGCACAGGAAAGCCAACCATAATCATTAGGCATTGGATGCTATGGGCTGGAGGATGAAGTTGGGCTTCAAATATCTGATAGGTGAGAGACTCCATTTGGAACTCCTATCCTATGCAAATGGGTGGGGTCCCTGACTTAACTAAGGGAGTGGATCAATATTCTGTGATACGGTGAGATACCCAATGAACTAGCTAACAATGGGGGTGACTATAAGGAGTGCATATCCGTAGTGAGATTTATGATTAGACAATGTTCCAGAAATAAATGACCATTGAAACAAAGAGTTGTTGTTCACTCATTGGCTCAAACCCCATCAACCACATAACTGTTAAGGTGAGGGATGAGTCAGTTGGTGAGACGCACCCAACTCCACATAAAATCAAATCAATCGCGGAAGATTTTCGCATTCTCTCAGAGAGAGTTAGGACTGAGGAAAAATAGTGGAGCTAATTATTTTAAAATTAAAATTCTAAATCAAATTGAATAAGGTCATAGTAATTACAATATCCTAACTAGAATCCTGACTCCATACAGAAAATGTCTGACTCAACCATGTGGCACGTTATCCTAACACAACCATAGATCTGACCTGGAACCCCAATATAAAAGATTGGGCTCAGGAACAACAAAATTTTTTGGGTTCGAAGAAGTTTAACCATGTAATTGGATCCCAGGACCCTTCTCACCTTTAACAGCTTGGTCCATTCACATGAAAGAGAGGCACTCTGAAAAAATTGCATATGGACGAAGACAATAAGGCCAGATATATACCATGTTGGGCTCGATGTCTGATGAGCTCCAAGCGAACATCTGAAGATATCGAGGACTCTTCGCAAATGTTTGGTCACTCAGGAAGATGTTTGTGTGGAACAGAGTCACCGCAAGCCAAGATATCAAGTCACGAAATGAACTTTTTAAGGCTAAGATGCGTGATGGGCCAAGTCCAGTCCCAAGATCACTGTTCTGATGAACAATGAATCAAGGACATAGAAAGAGCTTTGAGAAACCTCGATGTGAAGTTGACTTGGATTTCATTGAACCGATATTATTCTAGCAAATCCTGACTGAATGGCCAATATGTGGGCAAATTCAATCATGAATTATCATAATGCATTAAACTTTCAAAGAATTCCTTGGCCGAATTGATGAAATTATGCCCCTGGTCTTACTCGTGAGCTTTCTATGGAAAAGGTTCTAAAGGCTCCTAGTTTCTTGCCATATGAACGAATTCGCTCCAAAAAAGACAAATAGTTCTTAATGGAAAGAAAAGAAAGTCTGTGAAAAAGCAGAAAGGTGAGATAAAGAGAAAGAGCAAGAAAACCGAAGAGAAAGGTCGAGGCAAAATAAAAGATAGTGTTTCCATTGCAACATAACGACGGCCATGGAAGCGAAACTAGCCTACTTTACCTGGCCACCCTGAAAAACAAGAAAGGAAGGTCCTTCTGGAGGTATGCTCGTTATTTGAGTCCTAAACCTTAACGTTCTTCTCAATCACATTGATGTGCTTACCTGATCTCTGGTCTAGTGCTCATCTGTGTACTTTCTATGCCAGGGGTTCTTGAGGAAAGCAGAAGGCCTGAGAGGAGACATGAAATCCTACGCATCGGTAATGGAGCAGGAGTTGCGCAGTAAGCCGTGGGAACATAACCCTCCGCATTACCACCCTCCTGGTTCACGACCTTTAGATTTTGAAAAGACCTGTATCATATGTGCCTGCAAGCAGCAGCAAATTTGAATTTCTATTTCATTGCTTAGCACTAGAAGTTATGTGATTTACCTTCTTTATGAAGGAAAATCTGATTTCCCGGTCCAGGTTCGTCCAGATCTGATTGATCAAGAGATATATTTCAAAAATTTCTCTTGACCTTAATTCAGATCGTTGATATGCTTTCAGATCTGATTCTTATTATTTTAATAAATAAAAATAAAAAGAAGATAATTAAATCAAATTCAATTTACCTGATTTTGGTAATCCTATTAACCCTGCTAGATGATCCTGAATTTGCAGCGGAAGGTTCTGGGATCTATAGCCACGCAAGCGCCTGGCCTTACGGTATCCACCCGGGTTGGATCGGAAACCTCTTCTTCTCTATCACACCTCCAAAAATACAGATCATGGAATCTGATCTGGAGGATCTTCAAAACTCTTTGAAGATCTGCAGTGTCCTTTTGCAGCAGCGCAGCCTTTCTTGCTTTTTGATCGCCTTCCTTGAAATCTGAATCGCACCAAACTAATTCCAAAATACTTTTGGGACGTGGAGAGCCAAGGGAGAAGAGACTGGTATGGCATGGAAAGAGGGGAGAGGCATCTTGGGGCGTGATCTCTAATTGAATCAGCATGGATTAGGTTGGGCGCAGCGGTCTTATTTATAGGACACTCTTGTGATCCAACTCCTCTTTCTTCAACCAATCACAACCCTTTGTGAAAATCAGATTAAAATCTGAATTGGTTGGAATAGAGACCCCTGGATTTCCTCCTTTTAGAGGGCGGGCCTAAGGACCAGTCAAACTGGATTCTTAGTAGGAACTTCCTGATTGGAATCCAAAGGGAGGTGGAGTCCTGTCCAACAAAGGACTCCTAGGCGCCTCCTACTTGGGCTTCCGCCCACTGGCGTAGCGCCCTTCTCCTTGCCAGGTTCTGCAGGGGGACAAGCCCCACCAGCCTCCAATAGGTGCATGACATGTGGTCAAAAGTCAAAGGAGCAATGGTTCAATGGTTTTGACCAGTCAAGGTAGATTTTGACCAAAGTCAAAGAACAAGAATGGTCAGGTGACCAAAATGGCAGGTAATGTCTTACAAATAAGACAACCTATTCTGACTTGGACAACTTCAGTCAGACATATGAAGGCCTCTGATGAGCATAACTCCTTTGCCTCAGACAGGACAACACTTTTTATGTAGTAAAGAAAACTTAGTGTCAATCGAGTGCTTAGCACGATTCTTGTAACCTAATTGAATCTATTCAGGATATAATTGAACTAGATTAGTCAATTGATGATCACAGATTCAAAACCCTTGTTTGTGTGACCCAGTTAGGTTCAGTTCTGTATTAGTAAATGGGATATGTCATGAATTCTCTATCATAGACATCATCGAAACTTCCGTTGATGGATCAGAACTTCTTTTGATTCGACAGCTAGAATGATCGATCATCTAAATCATTCTAATTGCCTCCCAAAATCCACCAGTGGAACCTAGCAGTATATGGTGGCAACCATCGAGCTGAATGCGAACCTCTTGGTGCCAGCTACTGTTGTGATTCAGTTCTTCTATTCTTGAGCTTCCGATCATATTAGGGTTAAGGTGAACTCCGTCAAAACCCTAGTCTCTGTCATATTGATGTAATCATTCGATTCGAGTCCAATGTTGAAAATCTAAATAGAAAAAACTCTTTTATTATTCCACTTTCGATCCATTGCCATGGATTTCTGGGACTTGATTCTTCATATCATCATAGGGCTACTCCTCTACCACCAGGTAGATAGATCCCATCTTGATGCAATCCAGTTCCTACAATGAACATGCTATAAGCCAACATACACCTCAGGGTTCATATGGCTTAGGAGACTCGAGTTAATGTGTAGTCAAACTTAACACCCTCAGTGAACTAGCCGATGCATTCTCAGGAGTCAAAGAACCAGACACACTACTCAGCATCGAGTCAGTCATTGACGAGAAGGTAGACTTCCTAATGACTACTCGTAGGTGGGTCACGTCGTGCCCTCGTTCTCTAACGAGTATCTATACTCTCGCTCCGGTGTCTCCACACCGTAGCATCAAGACTCATCTACTAAAGAGAGCACATACGTACACCAACCTTCCGGATCAATCACCATCCTCGTGATGATCCTATGGTCGGGAGCTGTTATGAGTTAATAAAGATTATTTCATGGTCTTAAATTTTCACTCTTGAAATATGAATTATCATTACCATTACTCAAAGGATGTATCCAGACACTAAATACACAGTGTGATAGAAAATAACCCATTTCATTTAATTATAGCAAAATTACAATTTTGCCCCTAGAAGTGTATTATTACAAGTGTCATGCCAATTCTGGCTTCTTAGGCACATATATCTAACAATCTCCCACTTGTCCTAAAGCCAATGGCTACAAGTCTAAGTCCATTCTTCTCAAGCGTGGGCTTGTCTTCCTGTGGCCCAACGGTTGTAGTGGGCTGCCACAATTATTTCTGTGGAGTTTTGACTCTCTTGACCTAACGTAACCCTTTCTCAAGGTAATCGCGGATGAGATGTCACTATCGCAGTTGGAACTCTTCCAGCACAAACAGTCTGCCAGATGTCGACTTTCGATCATTCTATATCGGACATGAAGTCCGTAGTCTTGTATCCCTGGAACTGGAGTTCTCCTTACCAAAGACCAACCATCATATCCTATAGTTTCTTTTAATGACTATAGATACATTTCAATAGAAGTTTCAGTGTTCTTCACCTGGGATTTGACTGATATCTGCTTTGACACGTCACAGCATGGGCTATATCAGGTCGTGTACATAGCATGGCATACATGAGGCTCCTATTGCAGAAGCATAAGGGATCTTGCTCATGCTTCTATTCCCAGGTGTGCTGGGGCACATCTTCTTGGAAGATGAATACCATGTAGTTGAAGGGTTATTAATTCCCTCTTAGAGTTTTCCATATAAACCTCCTTTAGTACTGTCTTCTATGTAACATTTCTGTGCAAAGTCCTACATCCTATTCGGTCTATCCCCTTATAGACCTTAATTCCTAGAATAAAGGATGCTTCACCTAGAGTCTTCATGGAGAATTCTTTTGGGGGAAAACCTACATCTTGACTGATAGTCAACATGAAATATCATTCCAAATAGAGGAGATTCATCCACGTACAATACGAGGAAGACACAGCGCTCCCACTGAACCCTTTTTGAAAATAACATTGGTTCCTCTTCGTATTTTTGATGAAACAAACTTTTTTGTCACATCATTGAAGACGAGTGTTCCAGCTCTCAAGATGCTTGCTTAAGTCCCATATATGGACCTTTGCAGCTTGCAAACCTTTGTGAATCAGTATCACTGGATGTGAAAACCTAGCACTGTTCCATATTAGATCTTCCTCAAGATATCCATTTAGGAAATGCAGTTTTCACGTTCCATTTGCCATATTTCAAATCGAAGATAGGCTGCAAACAGCAAGCAATGGCGGATGGATTTTAGCCCATAGCTACTCGGGGAGAAAAGGTATCTGATAGTCAATGCCTCACGTGACTTATAACCTTTTCCACCAGTCTGGCCTTGAATGTCTCCACATTCCCATCTGCACCAATCTTCTCTTAAGAGATCCATTTACACCCAAATGGTTACTATACCTTCTGGTGATCTAAC
The DNA here is from genome assembly GCA_006176705.1 of Cocos nucifera. Taxonomy (NCBI): domain Eukaryota; kingdom Viridiplantae; phylum Streptophyta; class Magnoliopsida; order Arecales; family Arecaceae; genus Cocos; species Cocos nucifera. The sequence goes on from QRFJ01000149.1 coordinate 482,897, forward strand.
CCCAAAGGTCCAGACTGTGGTTTTAGTGCTCGAGTCAATTTCTGCTTCATTGCCTCAAAAGCCATGTCTCGGAGTCGATATCTGATATGCTCTTGTAGGGTTTTGGTCATCACCATGAGCACCTATTACTATGAGGAACATTTTCTCTCATTATCCTCTGAAATAATACCTTAGATCTTTCAGGGGAATGGGAAAACTTCTTTCTTGTCTTCGAGGTGGGAGGAGCGTAGTGTTCTTAATTGGCTCAACCTGATTTGGTTCCACTTGGTCCTTAGCTCTTTCTGCTGTGAGACTTTCTCATCAAGCTTAATCTGCTTTCCAATGCCACTATCTTGAATAAACTATTTTTCAAGAAATATGGCATGTCGACTCACAATCACATTGTGGTCTTCTGGAATGTAGAAATAGTATCCTAATGACTCTTTAGGATATCCTATGAATCGAGCTCTAAAGGACCTAAACTCTAACTTGTCCGCTTGTTGTCTTTTGACATAAGTCGGACAACCCCAAATTCTGAGATGACTCAGACTTGGTTTCTTATCGTGCCATATCTCATACGGTGTGGTAGGAACGGTTTTAGAGGGAACCCTATTCAGTAAATAGATTGAAGTTAATAATGAATGTCCCCAAAAAAAATTTGGGAGGTCTGTGAAGCTCATCATGGATCGAACCATATCCAATAGAGTCCGATTTCTCCGTTCTGAAACCCCGTTGAGTTGAGGTGTTCCTGGTGGAGTCCATTGAGAGACTATGCCATTTTCCTTAAGATAGTCTAGGAATTCTCGGCTAAGGTATTCACCTCCTCGATCTGATCGAAGAACCTTAATGGGTTTTCCAGTTTATTTTTCTACTTCATGTCTGAATTCTTTGAACTTTTCAAAGGCTTCAGACTTATGTCTCATAAGATACACATACCCATACCTAGACAGATCATCGGTAAAGATAATGAAGTAGACAAAATTGCCTCTAGCCGGCACATCGAATGGGCCGCACACATCAGTATGTACTAGGGCAAGGAGATCTGTGGCCCTCTCCCCATGTCCAACAAAAGGGAGTTTAGTCATTTTGCCTTGAAGACAAGATTCACAAGTTGGATACGACTCAAAAGTCAATGGACTCAATAGCCCATTTTTCTCCAATTTGTTAATCATATCTTCTGCTATATGACCTAATCTCAGGTGCCATAGATATCTGTCGTTTGGACTATCCCTAGGTCGTTTGGCATTCACGTTTTGCTCGATAGTTAAAATAGGTACATCAATATGCAACTGATAAAGACCATTAACAAGGAAACCATTTGCAATTTTATTTCTTTCAGAAAGAATGTTACAATGGTCCTTAAAGAAGGTGATCACATAACCTTCTTGTGCTAAGCATGAAACAGAAATCAAATTCCTGCTAGCTGCAGGCACATAATAACAGTCTTTTAAAACTAAGTCTAAACCAGATGGTAATCGCAGAGGGTATGTTCCCACGGCTACTGCAGCAACTCTTGCTCCATTACCGATGCGTAGGATCATGTCTCCATCCCTCAGCCTCCTGCTATCCTCAAGACCCTGCATAGAAGTGCACAGATGAGCACTAGAACCAGAGTCAAGCACCCAACTGGATGCAGAAGAAACCGTAAGGTTAGACTCAATAACGAGCATACCTCCAGAAGGACCTTCCTTCTTGTTCTTTAGGGTGGCCAGGTAAGTAGGGCAGTTCCGCTTCCAATGGCCGTCGCTGTTGCAATGGAAACACTTTCCTTTGCATCGACCTTCTTCTTCGGTTCTGCCTTCTTCTTCTTTGATCCTTCTACCTTTTGCTTTTTCACAGACTTCTTTTTCTTTCCATAAGACTTTCTTTTGGAAGAAGTCCGTTCCATAGCAAGAACTGAGCCTTTAGAACCTTTCATAGAAAGCTCAGCGGTAACCAGCATATTCATCAACTCGGCCAAGGAATTCTGAAGTTTATGCATGTGGTAATTCATGATGAATTGCCCATATGCATCAGTCAAGGATTGCAGAATAATATCGTTCTGCAAATCCAAGTCCAACTTCACATCCGAGCTTCTCAAGCTCTTCCATGTCCTTGATCATTGTCAGACAGTGATCTTGGACTGACTGCCCATCACGCATCTTAGCCTTAAAAAGTCATTTTGTGACTTGATATTTGGCTGCGCGACTCTGTTCACCAAACATCTCCTGCAGGTGAGCCAACATTTGGCGAGCAGTCCCGATATCTTCATGTTGGCGCTGGAGCTCATCAGACATCGAGCCCAACATGTAGTATCTGGCCTTATTGTCTTCGTCAATCCATTTTTCCAGAGACGCTCTCTGTTCAATGGATGGACGAGCTGGTAAGGTGAGAGGGTCCTGGTCCAAAACATGTGTTAACTTCTCTGAACCCAAAACAATTTTGTAGTTCCTGAGCCAATCTTTATAATTGGGTCCAGTCAGTCTATGTGTGTCTAGGATACGTGCCAGTGGGTTGGACGCAGACATTTTTCTGTAGAGAGTCAAAGATTCTAGTTAGATACTGTAATTTTTACTTGACCAATTTGTTTAGGGATTTTATTTTTAAACAAATTAGCTCCCACTATTTTCTCGGATCCCTACACTCCCTCTGCAGAGATGCGAAAATCTCCGCGATTGATGATTTCTAGTGGGTGGTGCGGTCTCACCAACTGACTCATCACCTCACCTAACAGTTATTGGTGATGGGTTAGCCAATGAGTGAACAACTCTTGTTCAATGATTCTCTAATCATGGTGCACCCAAACTTGGTCTCTAATTCATGAATCTCACCGTATCCGGAATATTGATCCACTCCTTAGTTAAGTCAGACCCACCATTTGCATAGACTGGGTTCCTAATTGGGTCTCTCACCGTATCCAAAATATTGATCCACTCCTTAGTTAAGTCAGACCCACCATTTGCATAGACTGGGTTCCAATTGGGTCTCTCACCGTATCCGAAATATTGAGCCCAACTCATCCTCCAGCCCATAGCATCCAATGCCTAATAGACATGGTTGCGTCTTTCCGGTGCAACTGAGCCACTGTATCCAGCCGAGAACAATCAACCTCGGGAATGGCCCGCACGTCTACAATGGTGGAAGACCTCGGACTTAATCTTTTCTTAGGAAGAATTGATTCAGGTCTCATTGAACTAGACTTGGCTTAGTCATAACAATTATGACTAACCTAGTGGCATGGGTCAGCTCGGATTATTGACCACCTCAGATCAGAACTGTGTCAACAGATATGGCCAGGTAAGTGAGATCGGTGGAAGGAATATGCCGTTAACTCGCACAAGAACGCATTCAGGTCGAGTAGCTTCCAATTAAAAACCAGTCGGTCGTCTGTGCCAAACTTACCTTAGACACCAAATTGTTGAGTCAGAACCAATTGGGTTAGCCTACAATCCAGACTCTAACCTCTGAGCCTAATTAGGTCTTACTTGATCGTGACTCGATCTTGACCCAGACTTAATCCTATTAGGTTGGTCAATTTAAGCATTGTTGATCCCATCTAACCAACTCTTGATTCGGTTTGATCAATCGCTTAGACCTAATTGAGCTACCCAAGCCCGAACCCAGTATTATGAATATGTCTTAGATCTGAAATTCTCAATTTTAGACCTAATTGATATTCCATAAACTTAATTCTTAATTAAGTTGGGTTCATAAACAAAATATGCACAATAAATCCTAGGGTTTCAGGATCTAGGGTTTTGCAGAAAGTAAGTTTTGGGTTTCTGATTAAGGACGAACACGCAGCACCCCTACACGTCATAAGAACACCCCATCGAATGGGAAGAGAGGGGCTTTAAACCCTTCTTCGTTCTTATGACCGGACGGCCAAGAGGAACGCCTTAATCAGGAACATGTAAATCTACAAAACAGTTATAGATCTATATCATATATCTCATATACAAATTTAGATCTAATCAAGGCATATTTTGCATACATCTCATGTATCAATTCATGCATATTTTCAGATCTAAATTATCTCATAATAATCTAAAAAATTAGATTTAAATTGATCTAATCAAAATAAATTCTAATCTAGACAATTATGTAGAACTATTCTACAACTAGTCTAGTCATGCATCTATCATATCTCATATGATATTTAAAATTAAATAATTTTTATTTGCTGTTTATCAGATGTTATTATAACACTTATAATATCAGAAAATAATAAATAAGAAGATCTAAAATATGATTTAATCATATTAAATCAAAGACATGCAAAACTATTCTATAGAACTATTCTATTCTAGAACTAGTCATGCATATCTTCATGTTCTTAGATCCAAATCATTTAATTTTAATTTTTCTGATTTCAGATCTGATCACATCTCATGTGACATCTGAAATCACGTTATTTTTAATTAAAATAAAATTAAAATTAGATCTAAACAATTTTAGAATCATGGCTCTGATATCAGTTGAAGGGAAATCCTGATTTCCCGGTCCAGGTTCGTCCAGATCTGATTAGATCAAGAGATATATTTCAAAAATTTTCTCTTGACCTTAATCAGATCTTGATATATTTCAGATCTAATTCTTATTATTTTAATAAATAAAATAAAAGAAGATAAATTAAATCAAATTCAATTTACCTGATTTGGGTAATCCTATTACCCTGTAGATGATCCTGATTGCAGCGGAAGGTTCTGGATCTTAGCCACGCAAGCGCCTGGCCTCTACCTGTATCCACTCGGGTTGGATCTGGAGAACCTCTTCTTCTCTATCACACCTCCAAAAATCAGATCTGGATCTGATCTGGAGGATCTTCAAAACTCTTTTGAAGATCTGCAGTCGTCCTTTTGCAGCAGCGCAGCCTTCTTGCTTTTGATCGCCTTTCCTTGATCTGAATCGCACCAAACTAAGTCCAAAACACTTTTGGACGTGGAGAGCAAGGGGAGAAGAGAGTATGGCGTGGAGAAGGAGGGGAGAGGCAGTCTTGGACGTGGGAAATCTCTATTGAATTCACTTAGGATTAGGGTTGGGCGCAGGGTCTTATTTATAGACCTCTTGTGATCCAACTCCTCTTCCTCTCAACCAATCACAACCCTTTGTGAAATCAGATCTAAATCTGATTGGTTGGAATAGAGACCCCTGGATTCCTCCTTAGAGGGCGCCTAAGACCAGTCAAACTGGATTCTTAGTAGAACTCTGATTGGAATCCTAAAGGGAGGTGGAGTCCTTGTCCAACAAGGACTCCTAGGCGCCTCCTACTTGGGCTCACGCCACCCTTGGCGTGCGCCCTTCTCCTTGCCAGGTTCTGGCAGGGGGACAAGCCCCCCACCAGCTCTCCAATAGGTGCATGACATGTGGTCAAAAGTCAAAGGGTCAATGGTCAACATTTTGACCAGTCAAAGGTAGACTTTTGACCAAAGTCAAAGAATAAGAAATGGCAGGTGACCAAAAATGGCAGGTAATGTCTTACAAATAAGACAACCTATTTCTGACTTGGACAACCTCCAGTCAGACCATATGAAGGCCTCTGATTGAGCACAAACTCCTTTGGCTCAGTCAGGACAACTTATTTATGATAGTAAAAGAAGAACGTTAGGTTCAATCGAGTGCTAGCATGATTTCCTTGAACCTAATTGAATCTCATTCAGATCAATTGAACTAGATCAGTTCAATTGATGATCACCAGATTCAAACCCTTATTTGTGTGACCCAGTTAGGTTCAGTTCTGTATGGTAATGGGATATGTCATGATCTCTATCATAGACATCATCGAAACTCCTTTCGATGGATCAGAACTCTTCTGATTCGAACAGCTAGAATGATCGATCATCTAAATCATTCTAATTGCTCTCAAAATCCACCAGTGACACCTAGCAGTATATGGTGGCAACCCATCAGAGCTGAATGCGAACCTCTTGGTGCAGCTACCTGTGTGATTCAGTTCTTCTATCTTGAGCCCCGATCAGATTAGGGTTAAGGTGAACTCGTCAAACCCTAGTCTCTGTCATATGATGTAATCATTCGATTCGAGTCCAATGTGAAAATCTAAATAGAAACTCTTTCTATTATTTCACTCTACCATGGCCATGGATTTCTGGACTTGATTCTCATGATCATCATAGGGCTACTCCTCTACCACCGAGGTAGATAGATTCCCATCTTGATGCAATCCAGTTCCTACAATGAACATGCTATAGCCAACATACACCTCAGGGTTCCATATGGCTAGGAGACCGAGTAATGGTGTAGTTAAACTATAACACCCTCAAGGTGAACTGCCGATGCATCTCAGGTCAAAGAACCAGACACACTACTGCAGCATCGAGTCAGTCATTGACGAGAAGGTAGACTCCCTAATGACTACTCGAGGTGGTCACGCTCAGTGCCCTCGTTCTCTAACGAGTACCTGTACTCTCGCTCCGGTGTCTCCACACCGTAGACTCAAGACTCATCTACTAAAGAGAAGCGATCGTACACCAACCTTCCGAATCAATCACCATCCTCGTGATGATCCTATGGTCGGAAGCTGTTTATGAGTTAATAATGATTATTCATGTCTTAAATTTTCAACTCTTGAAAATATGAATTATCATTACCATTAACTCAAAGGATGTATCGCAGACACTAAATACACAAGTGTGATAGAAAATAACCCATTTCATTAATTATAGTCAAAATTACAATTTTGCCCCTAGAAGTGTATTACAAGTGTCAGCCAATTCTGGCTTCTAGGGCACATATATCTAACACTTTAAGGACCATTGTAACATTCTTTATGAAAGAAATAAAATTGCAAATGATTTTTTTATTAACGATCTTTATCAGCTACATATTGATGTACCTGTTCTAACTATCGAGCAAAACGTGAATGCCAAACGACCTAGGGATAGTCCAAACGACAGATATCTATGGCACCTAAGATTAGGTCATATAGCAGAAGATAGGATCAACAAATTGGAGAAAAATGGGCTATTGAGTCCATTGACTTCCGAGTCATATCCAACTTATGAATCTTGTCTTCAAGGCAAAATGACCAAACTCCCTTTTATTGGACATGGGGAGAGGGCCACAGATCTCCTTGCCCTAGTACATACTGATGTGTGCGGCCCATTTGATGTGCCGGCTAGAGGCAATTTTGTCTACTTCATTATCCTTTACCGATGATCTGTCTAGGTATGGGTATGTGTATCTTATGAGACACAAGTCTGAAGCTTTTGAAAAGTTCAAAGAATTCAGACATGAAGTAGAAAAATAAACTAGAAAACCCATTAAGGTTCTTCGATCAGATCGAGGAGGTGAATACCTTAGCCGAAAATTCCTAGACTATCTCAAGGATAAATGGCATAGTCTCTCAATGGACTCCACCAGGAACACCTCAACTCAACGGAGTTTCAGAATGGAGAAATCGGACTCTATTGGATATGGTCCGATCCATGATGAGCTTCACAGACCTCCCTGATTTTCTTTGGGGACATTCATTGTTAACTTCAATTTATCTACTGAATAGGGTTCCCTCTAAGAACCGTTCCTACCACACCGTATGAGATATGGCACGGTAAGAAACCAAGTCTGAGTCATCTCAGAATTTGGGGTTGTCCGGCTCATGTCAAAAGACAACAAGCGGACAAGTTAGAGTTTAGGTCCTTCAGAGCTCGATTCATAGGATATCCTAAAGAGTCATTAGGATACTATTTCTACATTCCAGAAGACCACAATGTGATTGTGAGTCGACATGCCATCTTTCTTGAAAAATAGTTTATTCAAGATAGCGGCATTGGAAAGCAGATTAAGCTTGATGAGAAAGTCTCACAAGTACAATGAGCTAAGGACCAATTGGAACCAAATCAGGTTGAGCCAATAAGAACACTACCTCCTCCACCTCGTAGATCGAAAAGAGTTTTCCGTCCCCCTGAAAGATACTTAGGTATTATTTCAGAGGAAGTAGAGAAAAAATGTTCCTCGTAGGTAATGGTGCTCATGGTGATGATCCCAAAACCTACAACGAGGCGATATCAGATATCGACTCCGAGAAATGGCTAGAGGCAATGCAGTCAGAAATTGACTCGATGCACTCAAACCAAGTCTGGACCTTGGTAGATCCACCAGAAGGTATAGTACCTATTGGGTGTAAATGGATCTTCAAGAGAAAGATTGGTGCAGATGGAAATGTGGAGACATTCAAGGCTAGACTAGTGGCAAAAGGTTATAGTCAATGCGAAGGCATTGACTATCAGGATACCTTTTCCCCAGTGGCTATGCTAAAATCCATCCGCACATTGCTTGCCATTGCAGCCTATTTCGATTATGAAATATGGCAAATGGATGTGAAAATGGCATTCTTAAATGGATATCTTGAGGAAGATATCTATATGGAACAGCCGCTAGGTTTCACATCCAGTGATACTGATCACAAGGTTTGCAAGCTGCAAAGGTCCATATATGGACTTAAGCAAGCATCTCGGAGCTGGAACACTCGTTTCAATGATGTGATCAAAATATTTGGTTTCATCAAAAATGAAGAGGAACCATGTGTCTTCAAAAAGGTCAGTGGGAGCGCTGTTGTCTTCCTCGTATTGTACGTGGATGACATCCTCCTTATTGGGAATGATATTCCCATGATGATAACAGTCAAATTATGGTTGTCCAAGGAATTCTCCATGAAAGACCTAGGTGAAGCATCCTTTATTCTAGGAATTAAGGTCTATAGGGATAGACCGAATAGGATGCTAGGACTTTCACAGAAGATGTACATAGAGAAAGTACTAAAGAGGTTTAGTATGGAAAACTCTAAGAGGGGATTAATACCCTTCAGACATGGTATTCATCTTTCCAAGAAGATGTGCCCTAGCACACCTGAGGAAATAGAACGCATGAGCAAGATCCCTTATGCTTCTGCAATAGGGAGCCTCATGTATGCCATGCTATGTACACGACCTGATATAGCCCATGCTGTGAGTGTCACAAGCAGATATCAGTCAAATCCAGGTGAAGAACACTGGACTTCTATGAAATGTATCCTTAAGTACTTGAGAAGAACTAAGGATATGATGTTGGTCTTTGGTAACGGAGAACTCCAAGTCCAGGGATACACAGACTCGGATTTCATGTCCGATGTAGATGATCGAAAGTCGACATCTGGGAGTCTGTTTGTGTGCAATGGTGGTGCTGTCAGCTGGAAGAGTTCCAAGCAAACTGTGATAGCAGATTCCACCATGGAAGCAGAATATATCGCTGCATCAGAGGCTGCGAAGGAAGCATTCTGGTACAAGAAGTTTGCTGCAGAAATTAGAGTAATGCCATCAGATGCCATTCCTCTATACTGCGACAATAATGGCATGCCATAGCCCTTGCTAAGGAGCCGAGGTCTCACCAAAAATCCAAGCATATTGAGCGGCGATACCACCTCATCCGCGATTACCTCGAGAAGGATTACGTCGAGGTCAAGAGAGTTGACTCCATAGACAATGTGGCAGACCCACTTACAAAGCCGTTGGGCCAGCAGAAGATCGAAGCCCACCTTGAGAAGATGGGACTTAGACTTGTAGCCAATTGGCTTTAGGATAAGTGGAAGATTGTTAGATATATGTGCCCTAGAAGCCAGAATTGGCTGACACTTGTAATACACTTCTAGGGGCAAAATTATAATTTTGACTAAAATCAATAAAATGGATTATTTTCTATCACATATGTGTATTTAGTGTCTGTGATACATCCTTTGAGTTAATGGTAATGATAATTCATATTTTCAAGAGTTGAAAATTTAAGACATGAATAATCATTATTAACTCATAAAATGCTCCCGACCATAGGATCATCATGAGGATGGTGATTGATTCGGAAGGTTGGTGTACAATCGCTTCTCTTTAGTAGATGAGTCTTGAGTCTACGGTGTGGAGACATCGGAGCAAGAGTATAGGTACTCGTTAGAGAACGAGGGCACTGAGCGTGACCACCTCGAGTAGTCATTAGGAAGTCTACCTTCTCGTCAATGACTGACTCGATGCTGCAGTAGTGTGTCTGGTTCTTTGATCTGAGATGCATCGGCAGTTCACCTTGAGGGTGTTATAGTTTGACTACACCATAACTCGGTCTCCTAGCCATATGGAATCCTGAAGGTGTATGTTGGCTATAGCATGTTCATTGTAGGAACTGGATAGCATCAAGATGGAATCTATCTACCTCGGTGGTAGAGGAGCAGCCCTATGATGATCATGAGAATCAAGTCCAGAAGTCCATGGCCATGGTAGAGTAAAATAATAGAAAGAGTTTCTATTTAGATTTTTACATCGGACTTGAATCGAATGATTACATCATATGATAGAGACTAGGGTTTGACGAGTTCACCTTAACCCTAATCTGATCAGAGCTCAAGATAGAAGAACTTAATCACACAGATAGCTGCACCAAGAGGTTCGTATTCAGCTCTGATGGGTTGCCACCATATACTGCTAGGTGTCACTGGTGGATTTTGGGAGCAATTAGAATGATTTAGATGATCGATCATTCTAGCTGTTCGAATCAGAAGAGTTCTGATCCATCGAAAGGAGTTTTGATGATGTCGATGATAGAGATCATGACATATCTTATTATGATATAGAACTGAACCTAACTGGGTCACACAAATAAGGGTTTGAATCTAGTGATCATCAATTGAACTAATCTAGTTCAATTGATCTGAATGAGATTCAATTAGATTCAAGGAAATCGTGCTAGCACTCGATTGAACCTAACATTCTTCTTTTACTATCATAAATAGTTGTCCTGACTAAGCCAAAAGAGTTTGTGCTCATTTAGAGGCCTTCACTTGGTCTGACTAGAGTCTATCCAGGTCAGAAAAGGGTTGTCTTATTTTGTAAGACAATACCTACCATTTTTTGTCACCTACCATTTCTCATCCTTTGACTTTGGTCAAAAGTTGACTTTTGACTGGTCAAATATTGACCATTGATACTTTGACTTCTATCCATGTGTCACGCACCTATTGGAGAGCTGGTGGGGGCCTGTTCCCTTGCTAGAACCTAGCAAGGAGGAGGGTGCACGCCACCCTTGGCGTGAGCCCAAGCTCGAGGTGCCTAGGAGTCCCGGTTGGATAGGGACTCCATCTCCTTTTTGGATTTCGATTAGAATTCTCCTAAGAACCAAGTTTGACTAGTCTTAGGTGCCATCTAAGAAGAAATCCAAGGGACTCTATTCCCACCAATTAGATTTAGATCTGATTTCACAAAGGGTTGTGATTGATTGGGAAGAAGAGGAGTTGGATCACACTTAGTCTATAAATATGACCCTGCGCCCAACTCAAAGTAAAAAATTGAGATTTCCACGCCCCAAGGCTACCTCTCCTCTCCTCCTCCACAGCAAAGCATCTTCTCCCTCTCCTCTCCACATCCAAAAGTATTTTGGGTTCTTGGTTGGTGCAATCCAGACGAGAGAAAGGTGACTGAAAGCTAGAAGGCTGCGCTGCTGTAAAAAACAACTGCTGATCTTCGAAAGGTGTTTTGAAAATCATCTAGATTAGATCTAGATTTAATTTTTGGAGATATGATAGAAAAGAAGACGATCTCTAGATCCAATCTGAGTGGATACCGATAGAGGCCAGACACTTGCATGGCTAGATTCAGAACCTTCCGTTGCTTATAAGATCATCAATGGGTAATAAGATTACCCTACATCAAGATAAATTAAATTTAATTTAATTTATTTAAATTTTATTTTTATTATTAGAATAATAAAGATCAGATCTAAAATATCTCAGATCTGATTAGGATCAAAAAAAAAATTAAAATATATTTCTTGATCCTATCAGATCTAAATGAATTTGGTCTGAAAAATCAGGATTTTTCTTCATACGGAACTCCGGTATTATCCAAACTTGACTAGTGGCCGACCTTGAAGGCAGTCGAATTTCTCTACTTCACTCTACATATAGCAGATCTTGCCAATCTCACACCAAGGACTTCGGATAGATGAACTTAAGTCAGCAAGATGGTTATAAGTTCAACCTTCAATATGAAATATGTAGTAGCCACTACGCAAGGAATGGATCTCAATACCCCTCCATCCCAGCTTCGAGTTGATCTTAGATATTCATCGAACTTCATCTAAAAAGCATGATCACAGTTGTTGGTGCAGAATCTGGTTGATGCCGGACCGAGCTAGAGTTGAGAAAGAAGAGGCCTCTGTCGGTGATCTACAAAATAAAGTCCCATCTAAAATTGATAGTGGTGGCTTCGACAGGATCCTCCTATGATTAAGTCAACTCTTCTAGCCAATAAAAATAGAGTGCTCAAAAAAGAATTCAGTAGAATTTTGGAAAGAAGAAGAAAGCTTAGAGAAAATGTATCTGAAGGATTCCTTTTATAGATGGAGCCTGTAACAAACTTGAAAGTGACAGTCGTAACCGTTAGATAGTGGGCCACTCGGGGCCACATGAAGTTTGTTATGTAGAGTAGTGTCCGTTGTCATGACGTGCCCATTCGTTGGAATTTAATAGTCGAAGTTCAGAAGAAGCAGATATTGATTAGTGAAGAACTTTGACATATATCAATTTTAGAGAAGTTCGGACTCTTCTAAGTTGTTTATGAGTGAGTTGATTCATGCCGTGTAGAGAGCTATAGATTAAAAGAGATTTGACCAAAAGAAATCACCTAAAAAAAATACGACTAAAGGGGATCATCTAGGAGGAATGCTAGTTGAAATCTAAAAGTAATTTGCTAAAGGAATCCGAATGAAGTTCGACTAATGGAGAAGTTTAGAAGGAGTCCGACTAATGGAGAAGTCCGACTGAAGGAGAAGTTCGAAAGGAGTTCGGCTGAACGAGAAGTTTGGAAGAAATCCGACTGATGGAGAAGTCCAACTGAAGGAGAAGTCCAGGAGGAGTTCGACAGATGAAGAAGTTCGACTGCAAGAGAAGTCTGGAAGGAGTTCGACTGATGGAGAAGTCTGGAAGGAGTCTGACTGATGGAGAAGTCTGATTGAAAGAGAAGTTCAGAAGGAGTTTGACTGATAGAAAAATCCGAGAGGAGTTCGACTGATGGAGAAGTCTGATTGTAGGAAAAGTTTGAGAGGAGTTCGACTGATGGAGAAGTCTGACTGTAGGAGAAGTCTGGGAGAAGTCCGACTGATGGAGAAGTCCAGCTAAAAGAGAAGTTCAGGAGGAGTTTGACTGATGGAGAGTCTGACTGCAAGAGAAGTCCAAGAGGAGTTCGACTGATGGAGAAGTCCGACTGCAAGAGAAGTCCGAAAGAAGTTTGATGGACGGAGAAGTCTGACTATAAGAGAAGTTCGGAAGGAGTTCGACTGATGGAAAAGTTCGGAAGAAGTCCGACTGATAGAAAAGTTCGACTGAAAGAAAAGTTTGGAAGGAGTTCGACTGATGGAGAAGTTTAGAAGAAGTTCGATTGATGGAAAAGTAGGGATTGAAGCTCTTTTGCAATTATAAATTATACTTGGTTGAGCATTAGACCAAACTTCAGTGGGAGCGGGGTTTACCCCTAACAATAGTCCTCCTACTTTCAAGTTTGAAATTCGAAGAAAGAGAGTAAAAAGGCGACTGCCGAAGTTCTTTCCTAGATTCTACGATTATTGAAAAAAGCAAAGCATTTTGTCGTCTTCCATATTGGCGCTAGAGTCTCTTTAACGCGATCCAACTTGAAGAGATGGATTTTTGAAATTTCCATCGAAGCGCTGCTTGAGACATCGTGCCATAAAGGCACTATCGATCGCCATTCTTTTATCATGATGCTTGGGACACGCATCATATGAAAAACAATCGAGGGAGATCTACAATCATGATGGTTTCGGACCACTTTCTGCTATTTAAGTCCTTCTTTCTTTCTTGGTTCTCATCTTCCTTCCCTTCGAGAGTCCTGGTTCCTTCCTCCTCTAGCTTTCGTCTTTCTTTCATTCGAGAGTTTTGATTTCTTCCTCCATCCTTCCTGGTTCTGGGTGTTCTTCTGCTTGGTCTTCATCGTGCTCATCGCCTCTTTGTCCTCCTCGATCGACCTAGGTCAGTTCGGCCATCCTTCTTTTTAATTATTCTAGCATCCTTCGCTTCTTGTTCTCTCAGTTTTTCTTAAGGAGTTTTCTGCATCCTTTTCCTCTTAATTTTCAAGGATTTCTCTTGAATTTAGTTTGATCCAGATGTCCTCCAAAACTTTTCAATCTACTGGTTTCTGGAGTTTGTCCAGTCTAGCCTTCCTTGACCCCATCCCTATTATAGTCGTTCACACTGGAGACATGTCTCATCAATCTTTCATGCCAGATACCATTCTTTGCATCCTGACCCTGAATGATCTTTTTTCTAATTAGGATTCAGTATGGGATCCCTTAGGAGTACGATATTGAACTTTCCACATTGAGTGATCGAGCGAGTTCTCCTCCGGCTAGCCGATTCTACCTATATTTAGAAACTCTGCATGCCAGACTCCAACTTTCTCTCCCTCCTTTCGTAGTTGCTCTTTTTCAGTTTCTGAACATCTCCCTTACCTTCGTAGCACCAAATTCTTTTAGGTTTGTGAAGGATTTCTTTCCCTCTGTCATCTAGCCGGGGTCCATCCAATCGTTCACTCTTTAGGAACTTCTATACTTTCAAGCACCATCCTTCTGCGAAGGACTGGTGGTACTTCTCCCTCCAGCTCGGTAAGAAGGAATTACTGAAGGGTGCTCCTTCTTTCATTCACAACTAGAAGAAAAAGTATTTTTTTGTGCACTGTCCAACCTTGCTATTAGATCTTTCTCCTTGGGGTCACACTAGGGAGTTAATCCGTCGAGCTCCTAGCTTAGATAGAGCCAACCTTGATTCCTCCAACAAACTCAAAGCATACCGAGCTCCTCTTCTTTCCGATCTTCTGAAAAAATAGACCTTGTTTAACCTGGGTTTGAGTCTCCTTGACCCTATCGGTATATTTTTTACTTTTTGGATTCACTCAATTTCACATTTATGTACTGTCACTGATTATGATTCCTTCTTTATTGTAGAAATGGATACTGAAGCTGCTGTGATGCTTGTAAAGGGGCTTTACACCCAAAAGAGGAAAGAAAAAGCATCAGGTGGTAGTTCGAAGAGGGCGAAGGTCAGTGCTTCAAGCTCCATGGCCCCCACTGTCACTGCTACTGCTTCTGAGGTTGCCGCTAGTGCCAAGGTTCTTCCAACTATCGAGGTCGGCACTATTGATGTGGATTTCATGCCCTCTACGCTCTCGGGCCCTTCCAGTGGGGATCAAGCTCCAAAGCTTCCTGCTAAGGGAGAGATGAGGGAAGGAAAGAAGAAAAAGAAAGTTATCGTGAACACACTCCGTAAGGCTCACTTTAGTGAGCCAAATGACGATAGCGATGAACGAGGAGAGGATCCTTTCGATGACCTGCAGATCGTCCAGGCTTTAACTGATAAATTTGCCACATCGGAGGTGGTGGACCGCATGATCGATCTTGAACTGTGATAACTCATCTTGGGTTCTCTCGAAGCCCTCCTCAAGGTGATTGCTTCGTTGCCCAACTTCTTCTCTTATCTGCTTTTTTCTTCTTCTCTCTTCTCTCGTTCTTCTTCCTTTTCTTCTTTTTTTCTTTTACCATCGATCATTTATTACAGTCGGATCACCAAATGCTTGCCCACATCAAGAGGGCACACCGTCTAGAGGCAGAGGTGGAGAAGGTCCAAGGAGGATCTTTGAACCGAGGTCAGACGCCTTCAGAAAAAGGTCGGTGAGGTTGAGCATCTTGCAGAGGAGAAGACAGCGAAAATCGAAAGTCTCCAGGGTGCGCTCAGGAAGAAGGAGTTCGTCTTGGCCGGACTTAAGGCTGCACTAGCTCTGGAGGAGGAAAGGAAGAAAGAAGCTGAGATCAAAATCGCCGAATTGGAAGCTCGAATGGCAAAGTCGATCTCGAAGGTGATGATCCGGGCCGTGGAAGAGTTTAAGGCCTCTCCCAAAATGAGGAACCTGAATGTCAAATTCGGGCAGCAAGCGTTCATTAAAGGTTTTGAGCTCTGCGAGGATCGAGTTGCCTAGAAATTTTCCAAGCTTGACCTGAGTTTTTGGAAGAAGAGGAGGCTACCGATGGGAAAGCCAAACCATCCACTGCTGCAATCGACCCTTCTCCCATCAGAGCGGTCGTAGAACCTTTCGAACCTGCTATTGAGGAGCTCGGACCCTCTGAACCACCAGCCAAACTTGCTTTTGAGTCTGCAGCTATTGCAGGAGTGCCGATTTTCCTTGCTACTTCTCCTCCCAAGGTTAGGAGCTTTTAGTTATTGTATTTTTTTTTTATTTCATCCTGTACTTAAAAAAAATTTTATCAATGAAAGTAAGACTTCTTTTTATCAATAGCTTAGAATTTCTTTCATATGTTGGATGCAGTCTCCCACCAATGTCGAGTCGCTGCCTCAAGAATTTTTTTTAAAATCAGTAATTAAGAGTTTGAAGAGAAAAATTTATCACTTTAAGAAAAAACTGAAAAAGATAGAAGACGAACTCCAAAGAACCAGAAAAAATGCTTCGGAGGTGATGATTGAAGTCACTCACCTCCGCAAATTACACATGAAGAATTTTGTGAGCTTCAGCATTAAGAAGGATAATTTCAAGGAGTTAGCAGAGTTTAAGAAAAGCACCAGTGATAAGTCCTAGGCGTTGACCGCGAAGATCAGCTCTCTCAAAGTTGAACTTGATTCGGTGAAAGAGACAATCCGATTGATAGAAGGGAGTTCATCGTGGTCTTCTGATAAGTCAAGACATGATTGGGATTCATCGAAAAGATTTTTCGAGCTCCAGAGGCAACTTCATGATGCCGAAGCTCGGCACAATAAGGGTAGGACTGATTATAAGAAGAAAACGAGTAGGCTTAAAAGTAAGCTCAAATCGGCGAACGAAGAGGTGGCTCATCTTCGGAGGCAATTACACGATAATCAGCAGGCTGGTGTTGATAAAGAGTCAGAGCGGGTTATTTTTCTGAGGAAATTCTTCCACGGTCTTTCATTTGCATGCGAGAAGGATAAGGTCGAACTCCAATAGCTGAAGATCCAAATGGTATACGAGCATCAAGCTGTGAAAGACACGGAGACTGAGTCGGTGGTTCTGAGGAGGTAGTTGAGAGAATCTAAAGATAATTATCGACGAGCCGATAGGATGTATGAGGAGAGTCTACTAAGAAAAAAAGAACTTGAGGAAGAGATAGTCAGTTTAAAGGAATCTTTGATGATGGCCAGCAGCCCAAAGTCTGAGGGATCAGATCCTTCTTAGAGCTTTGGCCTTTTCCTCCTCACTTTTGTAACCGATCTTATAGACCTTCATTTTGTAACAATTCTAACTTTAATGAAGAAATACCTTCTTTAATTATTTTTTTATTTTATTTCTTTGTTTTTCTCCTTTGTTTTGTCTTTTGTTGGAATAATCATCGAAAATTAGCTTTTCTCCTGTCTTTTCATGATCGGAGATCTTTATTTGTATCAGGATGATGTTAGGATGATGTTGTCTTTCCATTTCCAGCTTAGTTGGTTTTTCTTGATTCTTTTATCAAGATGAAGTCCTTACTTATTCTTGATGAGGTTAGTTTTTGCTTTTGCCATGATGAGATTTTTCTCCTATCTCAAGCAACCGGAGGTCTTTGATTTGCTCATATTAGGATGAGATTCTTCTTCTGTTAACAGGACTGCAGTGGCATGATCAAGTCATTGATAGGTCTTCTCCTCTCCTCCTATTTTTAATAACTGGAGGTCTTTGGTTTGCTCATGTTAGGATGAGGTCCTCCTCCTATCCCTAACATGACAGTAGGCGTACAAATAGGCCATTGAATGGGCCGCTGTCCTCATCCCGTCTTAAATTAACGAGGCCTTCGACTTTGCTCAAGTTAGGATGAGGTTCTCCATCTATTCCTAACAAGCTTGTAGGGACACAAATGGGCCATTGAATGGGCCTCTTTCTTCATCCCGTCTTAAATTAACGAGACCTTCGACTTTGCTCAAGTTAGGACGAGGTTCTCCTCCTATTTCTAACAAAATTGTAGGGGAACAAATGGGCCGTTGAATGGACCTCTCTTCTTATCCCGTCTTAAATTAACGAGACCTTTGACTTGCTCATGTTAAGGTAAGGTTCTCCTCCTGTTCCTATCATGGCAATAGGGGTACAAATGGACCATTGAATGGGCCTCTTTCTTCCTCCTATCTTAAATAATCGAAGATCTTCGACTTGCTCATGTTAGAGCAAGGTTTTCCTCCTATCCCTATCGGGATAATAGGGATACAAATGGGCTGTTGAATGAGCCTCTCTTCTCTTCCTATCTTAAATAATCGAAGATCTTCGACTTGTGCATGTTAGGATGAGGTTCTCCTCCTATCCCTATCATGGCAATAGAAGCACAAATGGGCCATTGAATGGGCCTCTTTCCTCCTTCTATCTTAAATAATCGGAAGTCTTCGACTTGCTTATGTTAGGATGAGGTTCTCCTCCTATTCCTAACATGGCCATTTTTTATTGCTTCTTTCCTATCATCATATAGTTTTTGCACCAAGAAATAATAATATTAAAATGAAGGAGTTTTATTAAAAAAAAAATTACTGATAGTATATTCTCAAATTTTTTGAATTTTAAGGTCGTGGGAGTGTTGTTCCTCCGAGCTTCTTTAGATGATAAGTTTTGGACCGAACGATCTCCTCTACTTCATACAGGCCTTCCCAATTTGGAGCAAGCTTTTCTTGATTCTGAGATTATAAAATAGCTGCTCGCCAATGTACCAAGTCCCCCACTTTGAATATTCTGCCTTTGACTTTTGAGTTATAGTAACGAGCTACTTTTTGCTTGTAGGCTGCCATCCGAACTTGAGCTTTTTTTCATTTTGCTTCTACCAAATCGAGATTAGCCCTTAGGTCCTATGAGTTATGCTGCTCATTGAATGTCATGACTCATGCTGATAAGAGTTTAAATTCTATCGGGATGACAGCTTCAGTTTCGAAGGCCAAAGCGAATGGAGTTTCTCATGTTGGTAATCTTTGGGTAGTTCGATAAGCCTAGAGCACATGATAGAGTTCATATATCCAAGTCTCTTTTGCCCTCTTAAGCCTTGCTTTGATACCTTACAGTAGGGTTCTGTTAGTTACTTTGGCCTCTCTGTTTGCTTGTGGGTGAGCCACTGATGTAAAATGATGGAAGATATTCAGATCTTCACAGAATTTGGCAAATCTTGCTCCTATAAATTATCGCCCATTATCTGTTATGAGGGTTCAAGGTAGGCCGAATCTACAAATAATCGACTTCCAGACAAAGTCCTGCACTTTCACTTCAGTTATATTTGCTAGAGGTTCCACTTTAACCTATTTTGTGAAATAGTCTATTGCCACCAAGAGGAACTTTCATTGTCCGGATGCCATTGGAAAAGGTTCGAGTATATACATTCCCCATTGTGCAAATGGCCATAGGGTGCTTAGGGATGTAAGTTCAAAGATTGGCTGTCTTTAGATGTTTGTATTTCTTTGGCAGCGGTCACATTTTTTGACATATTTCATAAAATCATGGTACAAGGTTGGCCAATAGTAATCCTACCGAAGTAGTCTTTGTGATAAAGATTTGGTCCCTATATGACTTCCGCAGATTCCCTCGTGTACTTTTCATAATGCAAAATCAACTTCTGAAGGTCGGAGACATCTCAAGAGTGGTAAAGAATACGATCTTTTACACGGCTTGTTTTCATACAGAACATATCGGGAGGCTTAGTTTCTGAGTTTTTGAGCTTTTTTTGGATTATAAGTAAGAACTCCATCTTTAAGATAGGCGACCAGTGGATCAATCCAACATGGCTCATGGTCAATCTACATTATAGATTACGGTTCCTCCAAACTTGAGCATTTCAGAACTTTAAAGAATACTTCCTTAGGTAGTTCAACCGGAGCTAAAGTGGCCAGTTTAGAGAGAAGGTCAGCTCTGATATTTCTGCCCTTGGAATTTGTTAGATGTTAAAATTGTTGAAGGCCGAAATCAAGTTCTTCACTTTCTCAAGATATTTCATCATGCTTTCCTCCCATGCTTCATAACTACCGCTAACCTATCCGACCACCAGTTGGGAATCACTATAGACCTGAAGCTGATCTACTTCTAACTCTTTAGCTATCTTTAATGTAGTGATCAACGCTTCATATTCGGCCCCATTATTAGTTGCAGAAAATTCAAAGCGCAACGCATATTCGACGATGATCCCCTTCGGATTAACCAAGATCAGTCCTGCGCCTGCACTAGAAGCGTTGGATGTGCCATCCACATATAGGGCTTAAAAATCTTCGGAAAGATCGGCTCTTTCTTTAGAGGAGCTCGATTGCAACCATGAAATACTGGTTTCATTTTATTTAAGCTCGACTTCATCCGAAATGGTGCATTCCATTATAAAATCTATCAATATTTGGACTTTGACTGACGGCCAAGGTTGGTAGTTAATGTCGAATTTGGTGAGCTCAATTGCCCATTTTGCTAGTCTCCCAGAGGCATCTATTCGATGGAGAACTATCTTGATTGGTTGATCAGTAAGGAGGGTTATGGTGTGCCCCTAGAAATAAGGTCGGAGTCTCCGGGTTGTAATCAATAGAGTATAAGTTAGTTTTTCTAACTTGGTATACCTGATCTCGATATCTCTCAGGACCCGACTTATGTAGGTGATTGATCACTGTACTTTCACTTCTTCTTTAACTAAGATCGCTACCAGAGCTGTTGGGGAGACCGCTAGTTATAGAAATAGTTCTTCTCCAGGTTCAGACTTGGCTAACAGAAAAGATGAGCAAAGGTAGTCCTTGAGCTCTTTAAAGGTTTGCTGGCATTCGGTGGTCTAGTAGAAGTCCTTTGGTTGCTTAAGAACTTGAAAAAAAGGGATGCGTCGCTCGACCGACCTTGAGATAAAGCGGTTTAGGGCTGCCACCTTTCCAATCAGGCGCTGAACTTCTTTAATGGATTTAGGAGCCGTCATCTCTTGAATGGCTCGAATCTTCTCCGAATTTGCTTCAATCCCGCATCTTGATACCATGAACCCTAAGAATTTTTCGAAAGTCACATCGAAGGTGTATTTGGTTGGGTTCGACTTTATCTTATATTTCTGAAGGGCATCAAAGGTTTTCTCAAGATTGGCAATGTGATTTATTGAAGTTTGGCTCTTGACAAGCATGTCATTTACATATACTTTCATGTTGCGGTCGATTTGCTTCTTGAAGATCTTATTGATCAGGCACTGGTATGTTGCTCTTGTATTTTTGAATCGAAAAGGCATAATCCTATAACAGTAAAGACCACGGTCAATAATAAAAGCAGTTTTCTCCTCATCCTCTGGTGCCATCCGAATTTGATTATAGCTGGAGAAAGCATCCATGAAAGTGAGGAGCTCATGATCCGAAGTTGCATCTACCAACTAATCAATTCTGGATAGAGGGTAGCTATCTTTTGGGCAGGCTTTGTTCAGTTTTTTGAAATCTATGCACATTATCCATTTGTCGTTTGCCTTTTTGACGAGTATGATGTTGGAGATCCTATTTGGATAGTTGACTTCTCAGATGAATCCAACCTTAAGGAGCTTGTCAGCTTCTTCTGTAGTTACCTTCTATCTCTTTAGGGCATGGCTCCGCATCTTTTCTTTCATTGGCTGATGTTTTAGATCAACAGCCAAATGATGCTCCATAACTTCCGCATCGATTTTCGGCATGTCTGTGGAAACCCAGGCAAAAACATCTGCATTTCTTCGAAGGATTTCGATGAGCTGCTCTTGTATCCCATCAGTTAGATTGGAACCAATCTATACCGTATGCTCTACACTCCTATAATTCAGAGGGACTGAGATAAGATGTTCCATCGATTCTCTTCTTTCTTCCATAAGGTCGTCCCGAACATCTAACCCATCGACAGGACAAGGATCGGACTGTTCTTCCTTTTGCAGGGCAATTGAGTAGCGGTGCCTTGCCAGAGCTTGATCTCTCCTGACCTCTTCGATTCCATAACTTATCAAAAATTTCATCTTTAAATAATAAGTTGACACCACCACTCGAAGTACATTTAGATCAGATCGATCGAGAATTGCATTGTAAGTAGAGGAAGCCTTTACTACCAGAAAATCCACCTACACTCTGGATTGTCTTGGATATTGCTCTGTAGCCATAGCTTGAGTTATTACACCTTCAACTGGTACTGCAGCACCAGCAAAGCCTACTAGTGGAGAGTTTATTAGTCCAAGCTGACTATTAGATATTGATATTTTGGAGAAAGCATCATAAAACAAGACATCAGCCGAACTTTCATTATCAACTAGGATATGACGTACATCATAGTCTGCTATATTTAAAGAGATTACAACTGCGTCATTGTACGAAAACTATACTCTCTGTGCATCTACCTCAATGAAGGTTATGGGTTCTTCAATCCTCTATCTCTTCACTAATCCCTCAGATCCACTGGCCTCTTCTCACCGAAGTCCCCCAGAAATAGTGTTGACGATGCCGAGAGACGGCCGATCTTCTTATTGTTGCTCCCTCTCTAGTAGTTCTGACTGTGGTAGTGCCCTCAGTCGATCTTCTCTTGCTTCAGATCGACATCTGAGAAATCGATCTAGCCGACCTCTCCTAATTAGCTTCTCGATCTCATCTTGGAGCAAAATGCATTCTTCAGTATCATAGCCATGGTCACGATGGTAGAGGCAGCAGTACTTCTTAGGATTGCACTTATCAGGATGAATGCACATCCTTTTAGACCTTGGCAGTTGCTCCTTGATCTTCATCAATACTTGCATTTTTGGAGCATTGAGAGGAGCGTAGTTGTGAAATCTTCTAAAGGAAGAACTTCTTCATGCCCTTCTATCGGAGCTTCTTTGACGACGAGCTCGAGGAGGAGTTTGGACTTGCTTGCACTCGGAGGAAGTCCGTGAGCATGACCGAACTTCATTCAGCCCTCCATCAGCTGCGGGCTTATTAGACTTGTCCACCTGCTGCTCGCCTGTGGCTTTCTCATCCTTCAACTTGAAGGCTTCTTCCACTCAGGCATATCCTTCAGTCCAAGCTAGCAGATCAGCAAAGTCTATGGAGTACTTCTTCTCTAGGGAGAATAGTAAATTATTCTTCTAAAGGCCATCCTTTAGCGTGGCCATTGCAACAGACTGGTCCAAGTTTCAAATTTTCAGTGCGGTAGCATTGAAGCGATTGACATAAGCCCAGATGGACTTTCCTTCCTTCTACTTGATGTTGATGAGGGAGTCCAAATCTCTTCGAGGATGTCGACTGCTAACAAAATGAGCCACAAACTGATGGCTCATCTGATCAAAGAAGAAAATCATACCTGACTTCAATATCGAGTATCAATTTTTTGCTGCTCCCTTCAAGGTAGATGGAAAAGCTCAGCATAAGATGGCGTCTGATGCACCATGGAGTAGCATCATGGTCTGAAAGACCTTTAGGTGATCGATCGGATCAGAGGTTCCATCGTAGCTTTCAAATTGGAGAAGCTTGAAGTTCGGCGGAATGGACTCTTACATAATTCGAAGAGAGAAAGGAGGATCGGTGCAGACATCATCATGGTGAGCCAGAACGATGCGGTGGAATTCCTTAATCCATTGGTTTATCTCTTATAGTTTTTGATCGAGAATGTCATCTCGATCGTAGATCTTGAAAGGCTTTCGACTGTAGATGGAGAAGGTCTTTTTTGGAGAAGAATCATGATCTGAATAAGGATCCTTTGCTCTCTATTTTCCCTTCCCAAGGGCGATGGATATGCTAGCCCAAGTGCGCCTCCTTAGAATCGATTTCTGACATCCCGATGGTGGATTTTCTGGTAGAACCACCGCCGAAGGTTGCTGCATGGCCTGCACTATTTTGGTGAGGTCCTGAATCGACTACATTAGTAGGTTAAACTACTTCGAATCTACCATGACCGTCGGTGGAGGAGGAGGTTGAAGCACCGACAATGGAACGGGAATGAATGGATCTGGCTCAGATCTGACGGTAGAAGCAGTAGATCTCTGGATAGTCGCCTTCTTTGGAGGCATTTCTTGAGATTGAGGAAAAGGATAGAGATGAACCTTGAAGAAGAAGATCCACAGAGTCGACTGAGCACTCCTTTAAGAATAAGAATTTATAAATGGGTTATTCCTCTAGCACCAATCCTATTGGTGCAGAATCTGGTTGACGTCGGAACGAACTGGAGTTGAGGAAGAAGAGGCCTCCACCAGTGATCTGCAAAATAAAGTCCCATTCAGAATTGATAGTGGTGGCTCTGGCAGGACCATCCGATGATTAAGTCAGCTCTTCTAGCCAATAGAAATAGATTGCTGGAGAAAGAATTCACCAAAGTTTTGAGAAGGAGAAGAGAGCTTAGAAAAAATATATTTAGAGGGTCTCTTATATAGATGGAGCCTGTAACAAACTTAAAAGTGACAGTCATAACCGTCGAATAGTGGGCCGCTTGGGACCACGTAGAGTTTATTATGGAGAGTAGTGTCCGTTATCATGACGTGCCCATTCGTTGGAATTTAATAATCGAAGTTCGGAGGAAGCAGGCATTGGTTAGTGAAGAGCTTTGACATATATCAATTTCAGAGAAGTTTGGACTTCTCTAAGTTGTTTATGAGTAAGTTGATTAATGCCGTATAGAGAGCTGTAGATTAAAAGGGGTTTGACTGAAAGAAATCACCTAAAGGAAATACGACTAGAGGGGATCATTCGAAAGGAATGCTAGTTGCAATCTGAAAGTAATCCACTAGAGGAATCTGGATGGAGTTCGATTGATGAAAAAGTTTGGAAGGAGTCCGACTGATGGAGAAGTCTAGCTGAAGGAGAAGTTTGAAAGAAGTTTGGCTAAAGAATAAGTCCGAAAGGAGTCTGACTGATGGAGAAGTCTGGCTGAAGAAAAAGTCCAAGAGAAGTTCGACTGATGGAGAAGTCCGACTGCAAGAGAAGTCCGGAAGGAGTTTGATTGATGGAGAAGTCCGAAAGGAGTCCTGCTGATGGAGAAGTCCGACTGAAAGAGAAGTTCGGAAGAAATTCGACTGATGGAGAAGTTTGACTGCAAAAGAAGTTTGGAAGAAGTTCGACTGATGGCGAAGTCCGAAAGGAGTCTGACTGATGGAGAAGTTCGACTGAAAGAGAAGTTCGGAAGAAGTTCGACTGATGAAGAAGTCCGACTGTAGGAGAAGTCCGGAAGGAGTTCGACTGATGGAGAAGTCCGAAAGAAGTCCGACTGATGGAGAAGTTCGGCTGAAAGAGAAGTCCGAGAGGAGTTTGACTGATGGAAAAGTCCGAAAGGAGTTCGACTGGCGGAGAAGTGGCAATTGAAGCTCTTCTGTGATTATAAATTATACTTGGCTGAGCATTAAACCGAACTTCGACGGGAGCGGGGTTTACCCCTAATAGCAGTCCTAATTGAAGGACCGTCCATCCTTTCTAATCTTCAGCCCTCCAAACTAGAGCATTTAGACCCACCCTCAATCGACCTTGAAAGCGACCGAGCTTCCGAGAGCAGTCAAGACAGCTCCAGCAGGATCCAAACTTAGGACCCAATTGCGAACCTGTCATCTACTACTTAGAAGCCGATCTTCAAGCTCGGTTAGTCCGACTTCAAGTTTCCAATCCCAACATGAATAGCTCATTATCAGGCTTAGAAGCCTCCGACCTCCCATCCGAACTTCAACAAATAAAATTCAATCGCCAGTAAGTCACAACAAATGACAACCCACTCTCTATAACAAACTCCAAATAGCCCAAACGGCCTTCTGATATTCTGTTATGGCTGTCACTATCATTCTGTTATAGGCTCCGTCTATACAAGGGATGCTCCAAATACATTGTTCTCTTTAAACTCTCCTTTTCATTTTATTCTCCTGCCTACTCCATTCTTGCTGGCTAAAAAGCTAACTTGACCGTCGAAGGATCCACATCGGAGCCACCCATCTCCAACTCGAACATTATTTTGCAAGTCTCGTCGACGAAATCGTCTTCTCCAACTCCAGCGAACTCAGGTGGCCAACCATTTTCTATACCAACATATTTATTTTCTTTTCTCTTTTTTTTCACACCTAAATGGAACAACTATCTCATTTATATTCACAGAATCTAAAACATTCTCCCCCTCCATTTATATCAACCATAGGGTGAGATTTCTTTTCTTGCCATTTTAGTGTAGATTAAGTAAATTATGGATAGATCATGACTAGAAAAGGAAGAACACATAAATCTAAAAAGCAGGTTGCTAAAGCCTCCATCTATCATTGAGTCTTTACAACTTCTTTGGTAACCAGGATGACCAACAACGCTAGTAAAGCTTTCTATGATCGTGTCAAGTTGAATTTAAGGGGATTAAGTAGGACCTAGTGGGATTCAAATCTGTAAACTAGGTTCAGCCTTTACCATGACAAGCATGGTTATTGACCAAATTAGATCAGCTAAGAAATAACATTTTGAGATCTGCATGCGGTAATACTTTCGATCGCTACCAAATCCTGAATTCTCGAGGATCTTCAGGTGGTCTCCTAACAATTTGGAAATCAAGTGAGGTAGAAGGGAAACCATTCCACCATGGGGTATGCTCAATAAGCACAGAAATTACGGTCAAAACCAACAGTACGGAAGTGATCATCACCAATATTTACGAGCCCCATGAGAAAAACAGCCGAAACTTTTTTTTTTTTTTTTTGAGGAAATTAAAAACCTTAGAGCTTTTATTCAGTGGCCATGGATAATAGTGGGTGACACTGAAAGAACGGGAAAGCAAAGTAGCTCATCTGCATCCAGGGATTTCAATAGGTTCATTAATGAAATGGAGTTTATAGAAATCAACCCAGCTTTGAGAAAATATACTTGGTCGAACTTTCGGGATCAACCAACCTTAGCTAAGCTGGATAGAGCTTTTATAACCTTGGATTGGCATTGCTTATTTCCTCTAACCAAGCTATCTCCCCTAGCACGGATAACTTCAGACCATGTCCCGCTACTTCTCACCGATCAGCCTCAATTGGGAGATCTCAGAAAAACCAACAAGCCATTTCGATTTGAAAATTTTTGGCTCTCCTATGATGGCTTTGATAACCTCATTAGGGAATGGTGGGAGGAAGTGCCAGCATCAGAAAATAGTGCAGTAAATCTGGTAAAGAAGCTGAGAGCTCTACGTTTAAAATTAAGAAAGTGGAGCAGGGATAATGTGGGGAACATCTTGAAACAAAAACAGGATTTGTGTGAGAAGATCGAGACCATCGATGAGATTGAAGAACAAGGGAATTTTGACCAAGAAATGCAACAAGAGAGGATCGAGCTCAAGATGCAACTGGAGCATGTTATAACACGGGAAGAAATAATGTGGAAGCAAAGATCTAGAAACCAATGGCTTAAAGATGGCAATCGCAACACTCACTTCTTCCATAGACAGAGAAAAGAATCAGATTTTCGAGATCCATGAGAATGGAAAAAAAAAAATTTCAAAAACCAAGCTGACATTGAACGGGTGTTCAGGTCCTACTACTTATCTGTACTCGGCACAAGCAATCCTAGCATGCTGAATCTTGACTGGGAGCATCTATACCCACAGGAACACATCGACTTAGCCTCTCTTGTTGAACCACTATCAGAGGAAGAAGACAAAACAGCAGTATTCAGCCTAGCAAAGAATAAATCACCGGGGCCGGACGGATTTCCTTCATCCTTTTATCAAAGGTATTCGGACATCATTAAAAATGATGTTCTTAAACTTCGCAACGATTTCTTCAACTCACCCATGGATATTTCCAGGCTGAATTACACCTATATTTCTCTCATTCCAAAGAAATCATGTCGAAGACTTTCGACCGATTAGTTTGGAAAATAGTATGATCAAAATTATTTCCAAGATTCTTGCTACCAGGCTCAGTCAAAAGATTAAAGACCTTAATTTCTCCTGATCAGAATGCTTGTATCAAAGGCCGTGTAATCCATGAAAGCATTAGAGATCATAGCATATCGTAAACGATCGAAGCATCCTGGAATTTTGTGCAAGGTTGATTTTGAAAAAGCATTTGACGGTGTTTCATGGGAACTCCTCACCACGTTGATGATTAACAGGGGATTCAATGGCAAATGGATTGAATGGATACCGGCACTCTTACAGTCATCAAGCTCAGCACTGATTATTACCAACTCGATTGGGAGTTGGTTTCATAATAAGAGAGGATTGAAGCAAGGTAACCCTTTATCACCACTATCGTTCATTCTAGTTGCGGATACTTTGGCTAGGATCCTAAAGTTAGCTGAATCAGAGGGGCTGGTTGGAGGAATAGGTCATCAAAGCATCTCTAGGAATATGCAATGTCTCCAATTTGCATTCTCCAAGGCACAAAGAAGCAGTATAAATACATTGAAGTTCATTTTATATGCTTTTGAACTCTTAACAGGTCTACGGATTAATTTCCACAAGTCTCAACTGGTTGGGTTGGGTCCAAGCGATGAGCAAAGGAAGAATTTTTCTACATGCTTTGGCTGCCAAGTAGCCAAACTGCCAATAACATATCTAGGTATACCACTTCACACTTCCATGCTTCGGTCAATGATTGGAACTTTCTTCTTGAGAAAATATCAAAAAAGATGTGTGGATGGAAGAAAAGGACTCCAACAACAGCAGGAAGACTAGTGTTGGCGAATTCGGTCCTCAGGGCTGTGCCCATTTTTTGGATGTCGATGATGCAGCTTCCTTCAGCCGTCATCAAGAAGATAGATAAGATGTGTAGGAACTTTTTATGGGGTGATCAGACGAAACAAAGTAAAGCAAAACATCTTGCTAGTTGGAGCTCAGTTTGTAGACCCAGAAAGTTGGGTGGATTAGGCACTCCTAATCTTGGGATGTTAAACAAGGTGTTGCTCTTGAAATGGTGGGTAAAATTTTATACCGAACGTCAAAAGCCATGGTATACCCTCATCAGATTCATTTATCATCGTCGAAAGCTCCCATCTTATTCGAGTCGAATTATCTGAGGAGCATCGCATCAGCATTTTGGAAAGGAGTTCTCAACACTCATAAGCTCTTTCAACAATTCTTCCCCATTTCAATCGGAAATGGTCACCAGGTATCATTCTGGCATGACATATGGATAGGTGATAGAACACATAGCTCAAGCTTCCCAAGTCTTTATTCTTTGGCCAACAAACAATCATCAAATGTAGCAGACTTCTTATCTTCAGAGAATTGGGAACCGAACTTCATGTTGCTAGAACTGAGTATAATAGCTGGAGGACAACTCTCTCTTCTACCCAGCTTTCTAATAGACCCAACAGTTGGATCTGGAAATGGAGTTCTAACCATATATTTACAGTAAAAAGGTGTTACTTTTTCTTAATGCATGGAGGTATTATCTCCCACATTGGTAGGGTGATATGGAAACTTCCTCTTCTTGAAAAAGTGAAGCTATTTACTTGACTTTGTTATAATTACAAAATCTTGACATCAGAAAACTTGGAGAAGAAAGGAATCGCAGGCCCAAGTTATTGCCTCTTATGCCTCAACAGCTCTGAAACCACAGATCACCTCCTCCTACGGTGTTCATACTCCAAAAAATGTTGGTTTCTTCTCTTAAAAAGCTTCAACATCACGAGACTATCTTCATCAATTCATGAGCTCTGGAGCAGATGGAAAAAGGAGAATCTCAAACATAATTCATCACTTTCTTTGGAAAGTATTGTGGCCACTACTTGTTGGTTCCTGTGGAAAGAAAGGAACCATAGGATGTTTCAGTTTGAAGCAAAATGTGCAAAGAAAATAGGAAGGACACTTCAAAGCTAGTTGGTGTCAATAGGCAGCAACTATATTGCAATTCTTGAGCGACAGATTTAAATAAGGAAAACTTTCTCAACCAACTGAGGGCATGAATAAAAGAGACGAGTAAAAGGCTTTCGTAGACGAGGCCACGTAAAATCATTGTTGAAGTTTTATTAATTATATTATTCTCTGTACCCTAGGATAATAAAATTTTGTTTGTTCTTCTGAACTTCCCAGATCTCTTGTATTATTACTTTATATCAATATATCAGCAAGGAGAGTGCCTTACTCCCTCCATTTCTCTCAAAAAAAAAAAGACAAGCATGGTTATTGAGGCATCAATAGACCGCAGGTTTCCAAATCCAAGAACAAATTTATTTTATTTAAATTTTTGTTGTTCTTTCTGTGAACGCTAACCGTGTACTTATAAGGATAGGTTGGGAACTTAGGTTCATATTAGGATTGTGCTATTTTCATGAACAGAGATTTTAAGTGTATGTAATGCAATATATGGAGGTGTTACATAGATTTGATTGACAGTTGGCTACAAGACCTTTATTGCTTACTGCAGAGAATCGAAGGAAAAGAAATAGACATTGTTTTTAGGGATGTAGATGAAATAATTGGTCACCTCCTTTTATCCTAGAATTAATTTGTCCGAGCATATTTAACCTTTTCTTTGGGGCAAAATTTAAAATTTCTAATGCTGCTACATTCCACAATAGCAGCCAATTGGTCTGTTAGATGAGAATTTGGTGAAGCATAAATGCATCATCATTCCCAATTCACAAAACTTTTGTCCAAATGCCAACAAGTATCATGTAGCTTAAGGATGCTATCTGCTTAGTTTAGTTTTGAGGTAAACTCTTAGCTTTGCATGATTGCTTTGCTATATATGATGTTTCTCTCTAGAATACAGTAAGTTTGGGTCATCTTATCTAGGCAGTCTTAGTTGAACAACTATGTGTCTGATGGCCTCGTCGAGTAGCATATTACCTTGCCGATTCAAGACAACACACACAGAATATATCCGCCCATAATCAACAAGGTTTACAGCATGATATCACTCTCCAAGTCACATTATTAACTCGCTTACTTTAGGCTAACTTGGGCCATCTTAAATACGTGGACCTAAACCCACACTTATAATTGTGTGGACTCGTGACACCTAGTAATTCAGCAAGTGCATCTTAACCAAACATTATCACTCATCATGCCACTTCAAAATCATGATGTGATCGAACATGGCACTCAATCTTCTAGGACGAGAAAAATTTGCTATTTTCTGTTAAGGATCAAAACCTTGCATAAGTAATCTACTTATAAATTGAATTCATCATCAACTTACATCTCTACGACGCTTTCACTACCTTGAGTGTTTGGCCACCCAACCTGTTACCCTGTTCGCTTCTCAATAGACGTCAATAGCCTTAAAGACTGCATGGTTCTTATTATCCTCCTCGTATCCCCCGATGTGGGACGGAATCCTCTGACTAAGTCTGCTGATGTGAAAACCAACTAACAGCAGTCCTTAAGCAACCCTCTAGAATTACTTTAGGGGTCTCTGAAAGGGGTACCATAACATCAAACAAATGGCATCCACCTAATCTTAGCTCTTCTATTTCTCATAGCCATTGGAATGTCCCTAGTAAGGCTAGAACCTCAGTCAACTTCCATAGGGAGAGTTTTCAAGGCACCAAAGAGTTGATGCTAATAAGGTGAAGACCTTCTATACCTTGGTTGGAGGTTTATGAGAAAAAAAAAAAGAAAAAAAGCTCTTCCCATGGAAAGATATTTTTCGTATTTCATGAAAAATAAAAATTCATGAAAAAGATAGATTTTGGGACTTTCCATGGAATGAAAAGTAATGACTTTTTTTTCCAAAAATACTTTTTTGCAAATATATAATTATAGAACATATAAATTCTCAAAAATATCATTAAATATTATCCTTATAAATATCAATATAAAATTATATTAATATTATCCTAATATTTATATTAATATGATATAATATTTATAATATATTAGTATTATTTTAATATTTATACTAATATTAATATTTATATTTATATTTATATAATATTATTATTGTTGGTGCAGAATCTGGTCGACGTCGGATTGAGCTGGAGTTGAGGAAGAAGAGGTCGCCGTCGGTGACCTGCAAAATAAAGTCTCGCTCGGAGTCGATGGTGGTGGCTCCGGCAGAACCCTCCGACGATCAAATCAGCTCTTCTGACCAACAGAAATGGAGTGCTCAAGAAAGAATTCAGCAGAATTTTGGAAAGAAAAAGAGAGCTTAGAGAAAACGTATCTGGAGGATCCCTTTTATAGACGGAGCCCGGAGCAGACTGATAGTGACAGTCGTAGCCGTCCGATAGCTGACCGCTCGGGGCCGCATGGGATTTGTTACGGAGAGGAGTGCCGCCTATAGCAGACTAATAGTGACAGCCGTAGCCATCCGGTACTGAGCCGCTCGGGGCCACATGGAGTTTGTTATGAAGAGAGATATCTATTGTCGTGATGTACCCATTCGTCGAGATTTAATAGTCGAAGTTTGGAGAAAGCAAATGTTGGTTGGTGAAGAGCTTTGACGTATGTTAATTTCAGAGGAGTTCAGACTCCTAAAGGGAATACAGTTAGAGAGAATCATCTCGGAGGAATACTACTTGAAATCTGAAAGTAATCCGCTAGAGGAATCTGGATGGAGTTCGACTGATGGAGAAGTCAAGAAGGAGTTCAACTGAAGGAGAAGTTTAGAACAAGTTCGACTGGTAGAGAAATTCAATCGAAGAAGAAGTTCGGAAGGAGTTCAGCTCCTAGAGGAATTCGATCGAAGAAGAAGTCCAAAAGGAGTTCAGCTCCTGGAGGAATCCGACTGAAGAAAAAGTCCAGTAGGAGTTCGACTCCTGGAGAAATTCGACTGAAGAGGGAGTTCGAAAAGAGTTCGATCACTAAAGGAGTTCGGAAGGGATTCGACCGCTGAAGGAGTTCGACCGCTGGAGGAGTCCGGAATAGGTTCGACCGTCGGAGGAGTTCAACTGCTGAAGAAGTCTGGAAGGGGTTTGACCGTTGGAGGAAGAATTCTCGATCGAAGCTCTTCCGTGATTGCTAGTTACATTAGGCTAAGCATCAGACTGGACTTCAACGGGAGCAGAGTTTATCCCCAATACTAGTCCCCTTACTTCCAAGTTCGAAATTCGAAGGAAGAGAGTACAAAAAGATGACTGTCGAAATTTTTTTTTGGGCTCTGCACCCGTTGAGGTTGAAGCTCGGAGGAGATCTTATCTTTTGCTGAAGTTGAAGCTCAGGGAAGATCTTATCTTTTACTGAAGTTGAAGCTCGAAGGAGATCTTATCTTCGATTGAAGTTGAGAGAGATCTTATCTTCTTTTAAAGTTGAAGCTTGGGGAAGATCTTATCTCCAACCGAGGTTGTAGAAGATCTTATCTTCTATTGAGATTGAAGCTCGGAGGAGATCTTATCTCCAGTCGAGGTTGTAGGAGATCTTATCTCCTATTAAGGTTGAAGCTCAGAGGAGATCTTATCTCCAGCCGAGGTTGTAGGAGATCGTATCTTCTGTTGAAGTCAAAGCTCAGAAAAGATCTTATCTCCAGCCGAGGTTATAGGAGATCTTATCTTCTGTTGAAGTTGAAGCTTGAGGAAGATCTTATCTCCAGCCAAGATTGTAGAAGATCTTATCTCCTGTTGAAGTTGAAGCTCAAAAAAAATCTTATCTCCAGTCGAGGTTGTAGGAGATCTTATCTCCTATTGAAGTTGAAGCTCGGAAGAGATTTTATCTCCAACCGAGGTTGTAGGAGATCTTATCTCCTATTGAAGTTGAAGCTTGTAGGAGATCTTATCTCCTGTTGAGGTTGAAGGAGATTCTATCTTCTGTTGAAGCTCGAGAGAGATCATATCTCCAACCGAGGTTGTAGGAGATCTTATCTCCTATGAAAATTGAAGCTTGAGGGAGATCTTATCTCTAGCTGAGGTTGTAGGAGATCTTATCTTCTATCGAAGTTAAAACTCGAAAAAAATCTTATCTCCAATCGAAGTTGTAGGAGATCTTATCTTCTATTAAAGTTGAAGCTCGAAAAAGATCTTATCTCCAGTCGAGATTATAGAAGATCTTATCTTTTGTTGAAGTTGAAGCTCAGACAAAATCTTATCTCCAGCCGAGGTTGTAAGAGATCTTATCTCCTATTGAAGTTGAAGCTCGGAAGAGATCTTATCTCCAGCCGAGATTGTAGGAGATCTTATCTCCTGTTGAAGTTGAAGGAGATTCTATCTTCTATTGAAGTTGAAGCTCGGAGGAGGTCTTATCTCCAGCCGAGGTTGTAGGAGATCTTATCTCCTATTGAAGTTGAAACTTGGGGGAGATCTTATCTCCAGCCGAGGTTGTAGGAGATCTTATCTTCTGTTGAAGTTGAAGCTTGTAGGAGATCTTATCTCCTATCGAGGTTGAAAAAAATTCTATCTTCTCCAACCGAGATTGTAGGAGATCTTATCTCTTGTTGAAGTTGAAGCTTGGGGAAGATCTTATCTCCAACTGAGATTGTAGGAGATCTTATCTCCTGTTAAAGTATTGGGGTCGTTGGTATGGCCTCTCCCACCATCTTATCTTATATCGACGAGGTCTTTGACTTTGCTCACGTTAGGACGAGGTTCTCCTTCTGTTCCTAACGGACTGTAGGGGCACATTAAGACCGTTGTCAGGACATCTCTCCTCATCTCGTCTAAAGGATGAGGTTCTCCTTCTATCTTAAATAACCGGAGGTCTTCGACTTGCTCATATTAGGATGAGGTTCTCCTCCTGTTCCTAATATAGCCACTTTTGATTGCTTCTTTCATTCTTAGATTTTTTGAATTTCATGGTTGTGGGAGCATTGTTCCTCTGAGCTCCTTCAAGCGATAAGCTCCGGGCCGGACGACCTCCTCTATTTCATACGGACCTTCCCAATTTGGAGCAAGCTTTTCTGACTCTAAGGCTAAGAGATGGCGGCTCATCGAAGCACTAAGACCCCCCGAGATAGGATTGATGATGCCGAGAGGTGATTGATCTACTTATTGCTCCTCCCTCCTTGGTGGTTCTGGCTGCGACAGTATCCTCAGCTGATCTTCTCTTGCTTCAGGCTGGCGTCTGTGGAGTATTGAGGGGGGCGTAGTTGTGAAACCTTCTAGGGAGAGAACTTCGTCGTGCCCTTCTATCGGGGCTTCTTTAATGACGAGCTCGAGGAGGAGTTCTGGCTTGCTTGAGCTCGGGGAGAGTCCATGAGCATGGCCGAACTTCATTCGATCCTCCATCAGCTACGGATTTATTAGACTCGCCCGCCTACCGCTCTCCTGCAGCTTCCTCATCTTTCAATTTGAAGGCTTCTTCCGCTCGGGCATATCCCTTAGCCAGAGCTAGCAGATCGGTGAAGTTCCTGAGGTACTTCTTCAGGGAGAACAGCAAATTATTCTTCTGAAGGCCGCCCTTAAGTGCGGCCATTGCAACATACTGGTCCAGATTCCGGACCTCCAATGCAGTAGCATTAAATTGGGTGATGTAAGTTTGGATAGATTCTTCCTCCTTTTGTTTGATATTCATCAGAAAATTCGAACCTCGGTGCGGATGTCGGCTGCTATCGAAATGAGCCACAAACTGATGGCTCATCTGATCAAAGAAGAAGATTGTACCCGATTTTAATGTCAAGTACCAATTTTTTGCTGCTTCTTTTAAGGTAGATGAAAAAGCTCGATATAAGATGGCATCTGATGCGCCATAGAGCAGCATCATAGTCCGAAAGGCCTTCAGATGATTGATCGGATCAAAGGTTTCACCGTAGCTTTCAAATTGGGGGAGCTTGAAGTTCGACGGAATGAATTCTTGCATAATTTGGGGAGAGAAAGGAGAATCGGTGTAGATGTCGTCATGGTGAGCCGGGGCGACGGGCAAAGTTTCTCAATCCATCGATCTATCTTCTGTAGTTTTTGTTTGAGGACGTCATCTCGATCACAAATCTTAAAAGGCTTCCAGCTGTAGATGAAAAAGATCTCTTTCGGAGAAGAATCACGATCCAAATAAGGATCCTCTGCTCTCTATTTCTCCTTCCCAAGGGCGACTAGTATGCTAGCCCAAGTGCTCCTCCTTAGGATCGATTTCTGATATCCCGATGGCAGGTTTTCTAGCGAAATCACCATCGGAGGCTGCCGCATGGCCTACACCATTTTGGTGAGGCCCCGAATCCACTACATCAGTAGGTTAAACTACTTCAGATCTACCATGATCGTCGGTGGAGAAAAAGGTTGAAGCACCAGCGATGGAGTAGGAGCGGATGGATCTGGCTCAGATCTGATGGCAGAAACGGTAGATCTCTGGATAGTCACTTTCTTTAGAGGTATTTCTTGGGACTAAGGGAGAGGATGGAGATGAACCTTGAAGAAGAAGATCCACAGGATCGACTGAGCACTCCTTTAAGAACAAGGGTACCTCAGAAATAGAGGGCCCTTCCTCTAGCGCCAATCCTGTTGGTGCAGAATCTGGTCAACGCCGGATCGAGCTGAAGTTGAGGAAGAAGAGGTCGCCGTCGGTGACCTACAAAATAAAGTCCCATCCAGAGTTGGTGGTGGTAGCTCCGACAGGACCCTCCGACAATCAAGTCAGCTCTTCTGGCCAACAAAAATGGAGTGCTCAGGAAAGAACTCAATAGAATTTTAAAAAGAAAAAGAGAGCTTAGAGAAAAAGTATCTAGAGAGTCCCTTTTATAGACAGAGCCTAGAGCAGACTGATAGTGACAGCCATAGCCATCCGGTAGTTGACCGCATGGGATTTGTTATGGAGAAGAACGCCGTTTGTAGCAAACTGATAGTGACAACCACAGCCGTCCAATACTGAGCCATTCGAAGCTACGTGGAGTTTGTTATGGAGAGAGGTGTCTATTATCGTGATGTGCCCATTCGTCGAGATTTAATAGTCGAAGTTCAAAGAAAGCAGACGTTGGTTGGTGAAGAGCTTTGACGTATGTCAATTCTAGAGGAGTTTGGACTCCTAAAGAGAATACAAGTAGAGAGGATCATCCGGAAGGAATACTACTTAAAATCTGAAAGTAATCCGCTGGAGGAATCTGGATGGAGTTCGACTGATGGAGAAATCTAGAAGGAGTCCGATTGGTGGAGAAGTTCGATTGAAGGAGAAGTCCGAAAGGAGTTCGGCTCCTAGAGGAATCCAACCGAAGAGAAAGTCCGAAAGAAGTTTGGCTCATGGAGGAATCCGACTGAAGAAAAAGTTCGAAAGGAGTTCAGCCGTTGAAGGAGTCCAGAAGAAGTTCGGCTATTGGAAGAGTTTAGAAGGGGTTCGACCATTGGAGGAATTCGACTACCGAAGAAGTCTAGAAGGAATTTAACTGCTGGAGAAAGAATTTTCGATCGAAGCTCTTTCGTGATTATCAATTATATTAAACTAAATATCAAACTGAATTTTGACGAGAGTAGATTTTATTTTTAATAATTATTTATATAAAATTTGAGAGCAAAAATATATAATCTTATATTTATTAAAAATATAATAGATATTTTATATATTTTTTTAAAAAAATAAATGTTCAATCAAAATATAAATTATTATATCAAAATTATATTTTTTTTAAAAAAATTTAAAAAAATTATTTTTTTTTAATAAATTAAACAAATTTCAACTGATAAAGGCCACTCTACACCGAATTTCCCTGAGGCATGTCCTCAAAAAGTCCATCTGCACTGAACCTTCCAAGGCATCGTTTTGTCCTGCCCTCTGGTCCAACTGATAAATGCCACTGTATAATGAACTTCCCGAGGATCTCCCCATCAAAAAGCTCATCTTGCCCTCTAGTCTAATTTTATGTTTGATTAGGATTATGAAAAAAAAAATAAAATAAAATTAAAAGAATAAATAATTTTTATCTATTATTTAATTTAAGAAATTATAAAAAAATAAATAAATAATAAAATTTTTCATCCATCCTCGTCTACTAGAATGCAAGGATAGAATATTAATGAATAAATTTTTATATTAATAAAATTACTTCTTATTAATTTTTTGATAAAATTATAATATTTTTTTTATTTTTTAATTCATATTATTTTTATATATACTATTAATCATATATTATTAAATTTTATTACTAATTATTTTAATTTTAATACATAATTTTGATAATTATAATTAAATAACTAGAATTATATTTAATTTCTCTATTTTTATTTACTATTTTTAATTAATTAATTAATATTAATTAATTATTAAATTAAATTATAAATTAAGTAGTTATTTATATTATTAATGAAAGTAATTATTAAATTAAATTATAAATTAGCTAGTTATTTATATAATTAATTCATTAATAATTTAATTATAAAATTATTTATTAAATTAAACTAAATTAAAATTAAATATTTATATATTTTTCTATATAATTATATATTATAATAATTATAAGTTTATATATTATTTATTTATTTAGTATAAATTAGTATTATAAATTGATAATAATAATATTTTTTAAAGAATATTTTAATAAAAATATTATATAAATATCATTCATTTTTTTAAATTTTTTTTTATATTAAATAGAAAAAAAAATTACTTTTATCCATCCTTTCATATTTTATCAAAATATGAAAAGATGGATAGAAAATTTATCAATTCTCTTATTCATTCATTTTTCATCCATCCTTTCATTCATTTATTCTTTCTTCTTCATTTTTTTTTAATTTAATTTTTATACTAAATAAAAAATTAAAAAAAAAATTCTAAATCATAAAGGCCACTTTGCACCAAACTTCCTCAAGCATCTACTCATTAGGGGAAATTATAGCATGCACCAGTCCAACTGAACCGGGGCAAATCTCGGAGCATATGCACAGCGGACAGTGCGCAACCATTGATGAAATACAAGAGGTAACGTGGCGTGTTATCCACTTGGACCATCATCAGAAAGTCGATCCCATCCTCTACTCCAAGTCATAAAGGCCATTCTCTGCACCGAACTTCTCAAAAGCCGTGTCCTTATATAATGCTATCACATTCCGATGACAGCGCTAGTTAATGTAGGGGAAAACTTAGACAGTATGCAAATTTATCCTTTTTTATTCCTGGTCTGACTGTTTGTTTTCCCATTCGGTTCATTCTAGCTAATAGTTTTTGTCTTGTTTTAGACATACAATGAGAGAAATATGATCTGATTCAATCCACTCTTCTCCTTCTTTTCCTCCATTCAATGAGAGAAAAATTGAACTCCACTGCAATGCATGCCACTAGTAGATGATGAATATAGCCGATCAGTAATGAAATGTTACATTGTAGACTGCTTTGTCAAATTGTGGCTTGGGATTATTGAAATGGTGAAGCATGAATTGGATGGTGGTGTCAGACTGAGGTACAATACGACCTTAATGCACATTTAGCATAAGCTCCGTACTACTAAATGGAATAGAAAGGTCACTATGCTCACCTATGTAGTCTCTTATGTAGGATTTCGATGGCACATCCAAAGGTACTTATAGTGTAAAAATTTATCAAGAACACTTAATTCATCAAAATCCTAAAATCCAGTAACCCTTAACACTAGCAATCAAAAATAAATATAATTTAAGATAATAAAAAGTATATTTGATTAATTCTAATTTGATGAAAAGATAATTCTACAAAGCACACAAGTGTCTGTCCTTCAATAGTAATCCATACAGGAATAGCACCAAGGACAAAATCCCTTCAAGAATCTTGCTTTAAGAGTTCTAGCCTCTAAAACTCAAAAACTCGAGCAGTAGTCAATTTTCTTCGAGAGCCTGACTTCATCCTTAAAAAAAAAAAAAAAATCTTTTAGACTTTTGTGGTATCCCAAATGATTTCAGATTACCCCATAAATCACCATGTGGCAATGACATTTGAATTTGAAAGGAGAGGTTTAAATAAGGAGATAACTGATACCTCTTTCTACTTGAAGTAGAAGGATTCTTCACGTGACTCTTCACGTAATCCTTATCACCCGCACGTGCATCAAGAAATCAAAGGCCTTAGCCATGCCCAAAAATAACCAGAATAAATCCATCTCATCTTTTGAGATGTATGCCAAAGAGTGGAGGGTGATGTGAGCTGCCACATGGGTCTTAATCCTATGTGAAAAGAACTCTTTCCCTTCTCCATGCACAAGTACGCACATCCACACAAATCGATGCACCAAGAGTCTCAAGTCCTTGGGACAAGGGTAAAATGGCGTGGACAAAGGGTTAGGAACCTCAATTTGGGCAGCCTCTAGGTGGCTAAGCCTGATCCAAATGCTTACCAAATTAGGCTAGCCAAAAATAAGATAATTTGATCAAGGGACTAGGATTTGCCACATGTGCTAGCATGCTTACAGGCAACCCGATTAGATTCAATGATCTAATCAACCAAATCAAATGGGTCCTTAGTTAATTTCTTTATATGTGTGACCTATTGGATTCTACATGTAGCTAGCAGTAGGTCCAAATGCAAGTTGACCTAATTTGATTAGAATCATTTCTAATCAATTAAGGTCCAAACCGAGCTAACCCAAATTCAACAATTAGAACTCTTTCTAAATAGAGATTGAATTTAAATACTTTAATTCAATAAAATTTACAAGTCAAGATTGACATCTAGCAACGTATCATGACTACCTAGAAGATGTGAAATTTAGTAGAAATACCAAATATATCCTTCAGTAGCAAGTTACCGTGCAATTCAATCCTTCGATCATCCCTCATTTTGAATATGTTCTTGGTTATGAAATCATGTCAAAACCAACATATATTCTTATCGATTCTTCCATCAATCAGTGATGATTCTGATGTTTAAACATGAATCATCATCTTACTTTGGCCAAAGACTTCTTAAGTCATCTAGACAATAATACATAGAATGCTATCTTCTCTTACTGGGAGTGATCGATCCCTTATTGATCTACTCACAACTTTCACTTAGAAAACTATCTTTTGACATGCATGTAAGGTTCCACAAGATATTCTGTGATAGTGGGACAATTCAGTAAACTCATATCCTAATGAACACCTACATCCTTGTATTAGTACCTCCATATAAGTGGTTTGTGAAATCAACCATCCTCCCCATCGAATATACATAGGTGTGCCAGTCTATCCGAAATATTGATCCCCGACTTAATGCTCCTATGTTCAAAAATTTTTAAGATTAGAGTTTTGGGATTTTATGTCTCACTATTATGATCTCTTCATGATCCTAAAACCATTATCCTAATTCATGGAATTTATCATCATCTTAATACAATAAGATATAGCTGTAATGATAAATCAAAATGCCTTTAAGAAAAATGTCATTACATAAATTGAAAATTTATAAAGAAAAGTTCCATCGCATTACACATGCGATTAATTTATAGGATATAATTCTTTTAATCTTCCACTTGCATTAAAGCCAATCACCTTTGTATCTCGATCCCATATAATCTAGATGATAATTAAATAGCTGCTAAGATATGGCCTTAATGAATGGATCTGCTATTGTTTTTAATATCGACTCATTCTAAAACTACATCTTATCTCTTGACAATTTCTCGAATGAGGTAGAAGCACCTGAGGATGTATTTAGATTTTTGATGAGACCTAGATTTCTTGGCTTGAATAACAGTCTCAGTATTATCATAATAAAATGGTATTGGTTGTTCTATTTCAAGAACCACACCTAATTTCGTAATGAACTTTTTTTATCCAAATAGCTTACTTGGCAATTTTATTAGTAGCGATATACTCTGCCTCTATGGTTAAGTCAGCTACAGTCTGTTGTTTGATATTTTTTCAACACATTGCTTCTCCATTAAGCATAAACACATATCTTGATATAGACTTACTATCATTTAGATCAAATTGAAAATAAGAATCTGTATACCCTTCTAGTTTCAACTCTAATTCTCCATATATAAGAAAAATATCTTTAATCATTCTTAGATACTTAAGAATATTTTTCACAACTTTCTAATGATCCTCTCCTGGATCAGCTTAAAACCTACTTGCTATGCCTAAAGCATAAGCTATATCAGGCCTAGTACATAGTATAGCATACATGATTGATCCCATAGTTGAAGCATAAGGGATTGCACTCATTTTCTTTCTTTCCTTGGATGTCTTAGGACACATTTTCTTGGAGAGGCATATACCATGACTTACAGGCAAGTAACTTTTCTTACTTATCTCCATGTTTAATCTCTTCAACACATGATCTATGTACTGAGGTTGGGACAAGCCAAGCATCCTTTTAGATCTATCTCTATAGATCTTTATTCTTAGTATATAGGATACCTCATCCAAATATTTCATAGAAAACTTATTTGATAGTCAAGTCTTGATCGATTAAAATATTGGATTATCATTCCCAATGATTAGTATATCATCGACATATAGAACTAAAAGGACAATGGCACTCTCACTTGTCTTCTTACACACACAAGGTTCATCTTCATTTTTAATGAAGCCAAAATCTTTGACTGTAATATGAAAATAGATGTTTCAACCCCTCAAAGCTTGTTTTAATCCATAAATAATTTTTTTCAGCTTGCATACTTGATTTGCACTTTTACTTAAGATGATCCCTCTAGCTGAGTCATATAAATCTCTTCCTCAAGATTACTATTGAAGAAAGTGGTTTTAACATCTATCTGTCAGATTTCATAATCATTGTATGTAACTATAGCAAGCTAAAGTCCTAATGACTTTAGCTTAGTCACTGCAGAAAAAATTTCATCATAGTTAACACATTACTTCTGTTTGAAACTTTTTGCCACTAACCTAGCCTTATAGGCTTTAACTTGGCCATCTACTCCGATCTTCTTCTTGAAGATCTGCTTACATCCTATTGGGATCACACCCTCAGGTGCATCAACCAAAGTCCATACTTGATTGAGATATATTGAGTCTATCTTAGATTTCATGGCGTCTAGCTACTTATCAGAGTCTCTATTTATAATAGCTTCTAAATATGTCAGCGGATCATCATCTTCAAAGATGTTAATCTCATTATCATTCCTAATGACAAAGCCATATCTTAAAGGTGCCTATCGTACTTTATCTGACCTTCGGAAAGAAGATGTGTATATAGATACTTCTGGTTGAGGATCAATTTGAGAATCATTTACAACTAATTCTAGAATGGTTTGTAGGTCTTGAACTTCTCTGAGTTCAACATTCCTCCTACTGTCTTCTTCTTGGATATATTCTTTTTCCAAGAATATAGCATGCTTATTGATAAAAATTTGTTGTTTAGTAGAATAGTAAAAATAATATCCTTTGGTTTTCTTAGGATATCCAATAAACCAACATTTATCTAATCTAGTACTTAGCTTATGCCTGAAAATATTTCTGACATAAGCAAGACAGCCACAAATCTTAAAATATTTAAGATTAGACTTCCTTTTATTCTATATCTCATATAGAGTACTAGCAACAGACTTAAAAGACATCCTATTCAATATATATGTAGCAGTTTCTAGAACATATCCCTAAAATGATATTGGAAGATCGATGAAGTACATCATGGACCGCACCATATCTATTAGAGTGTAATTCCTCCTTTCTGCTACACTATTTAACTATAATGTATAAGAAGGGATCCATTCAGAGAGAATAACTTAATTCTTGAGATGATCAAGAAATTT
This sequence comes from Cocos nucifera, assembly GCA_006176705.1. Lineage (NCBI taxonomy): Eukaryota > Viridiplantae > Streptophyta > Magnoliopsida > Arecales > Arecaceae > Cocos > Cocos nucifera. Next base: position 526,241 of record QRFJ01000149.1, read on the forward strand.
ACTAGATAAGTATTCTTCTTCTCGATCAGATTGAAGAATCTTGACACTTTTTTTTAGTTTATTTCTCGATCATACTCAGATACTTCTTAAACTTATCAAAGACTTTGGATTTGTGTTTTATTAAATACACATATCTAAATCTTGATAAATTATCTATAAAGGTGATGAAATATGAGTATCCTCCTCTAACTGGAGTTGTCATTAGCTCACATATAAATGAATATACTAGGGCTAATTGCTCCTTTGCCTTTTCTCCGTATCCTATAAATGGAGTTTTGATCATTTTTTTCATGAGATAGGATTCACAGATTCTATATGATTCATAATCATAGGGCTCAACAAATTTCTCTTTATACAACCTATTTATCCTTGACTCATTAATATAACATATACGACAATGCCAGAAATATGTGATATTCATATCTTCTTTCTTTTCTTATCTCCATCAATGGGAAAAATATTTTCATTGAGTGCAAGAATTAGAAAACTATTATCAAAATAGCCACTACCATAGAAATCATTAAAATAATAAATAGAGCAAGCATTGCCCATAATCTTTATTTTAAAATCTTGTTCGATTAACAAAGGTATAGAAATAATATTTCTAACAATTTTGGGCATATAGTAGCATTCTTCTAATTCTAGAGCCTTGCCCGAAGGTAACTTTAGCATACAGGTTCCCACTGCTCTACATTGATAGACTCTCCACTCGTGCCAAAAAGTATGACGTCACCTTTGTTTAGTCCCTGAATTCTCTATAATTCCTGCAAGGATTTGCAGATTTGAGAACCATAAGTGGTATCCAATACCCATGAATCACTAGCTAAAGAACTCAATGATAAGCTAGTATGTATTATATACATACCTATCTGTGCAGCACTTGCATCTTGTTTCAAACTTGCAAGATAACTTTAATAATTCTTCTTCTAATGTCCCACCTTGCAGCAATGAAAATAGGTGATATTTGTGGGGACATTCTTTTCCTTCTTTCTTTTAAAAATGCCACCTTTAGGATTCAATGTTTAATTTTTCTTAAAACCCTTCATGCCAAATCTTTTCTTATCCACTAAAAGAAGTGGACCATTCTCTCCCTTGATATGAGTTTCAACTATTTTTAATATATTTAGTAGCTGTGGCAAGAATACATCTAGTTTGTTCATTTAACAATTAACCACAAACTAGGAGTCTGGGAGAGACTAAAGGATCAAATCCTGACTAAGATCCCCATCCATTGTAAAGCCTAATTAATCTAATCTGGTGATCAAATTAATTATCTTTAAGACATGGACTTGCACAGAAGTGCCCTCAGTCATCCTAGCCTAGAATAGCTGTTTAGATAACTCGTATCTAGCAGTCTGGCTCTGTTCTCCATATAATTTCTTAAGATTAAGGAGAATGAAGTGAGGATCCATTTTCTCATACTGTCTTAGTAATTTATTACTCATTGAGGCCAACATAATGCACTTGACTACCATGCTATCAATCTGCCACGTCTTATATGTGCCCTTCTCCTCCTCGGTAGCATCTTTATTGACCAAACTAGGGTTAGGAGTATCCAGAATATAGAAGATCTTTTCTTGGATTAGAATGATTCGTAAATTCCTTAACCAGTCCACATAGTTGGGACCGGTCAAAGAGAGTAATGATGCTGTAATGCAAAGATTTAATATACATAAAATAAGAACAATTATATAAGAAAATTATTCATGATGACATTCATAACTAGATAAGGTCTTCTATCTAGTCATGTCTCTCACTATTTTATCAGTAACCATAGCCCCCCCATGGTAAGCAAGAAAAACTAATATAGTTTCTTAGTGGGGTTGAGATCTTAATTCCTCAAAGAGGTCTTCTAGATAGCACAATAAATTTTTATGAGTTCAAAGATAATAACCTCCTTTCCAATTGCATCCCTATGCAATTCTCCATAATACTTTTGCCTTAAAATACTTATAGCCTTGTGGATAGTATAACAAACTATAGTATTTTAGTTAAATTAGATCCTTCATTTGCATACAGTCATATTAAATTATTGTTATCCTTATGGATAGCACAACAAAATAGTATATCCAAATATGCCATAAGCAATTCTTATGCACTAAGATATTATCATATTAGTCCCTATAGCAAGGCTTATGGATAGCACAACAAGCTAGCTTCAGATCTTGACATAAATAATGACTTAATATGAAGGAAGGCATATATAGTGACCTTAACACTAAGCATCTCAAATTCATAACCAAATTGACCAGGTAAGTGTAGGATTGGTAGGAGTCTCCTTGTACTTTCGCAATGATCCGAATTAAATAACCACCATTCTAAAACACTTAGACACCAATTGATCAGTCAAATTCTAAATTGATCAACTTTTGGTTGCCATCACTATGACTTAATATAATTTTATTGGAGGGATTTATAGTCTCATATACATCCTTTGCCAATATTTCACATTGGTGCATAATCATACTATGCTATGTGTGAATCATAGAAAAATTTCATCTAAATATATCTCTAAGATATGCAAATTCAATTTGACTTATCATATGAACCAAATCAAATCATGTTGCAACATAACAATCAGGTAATAGCATTTATACCAACATGTTAAATCATGCTTTATTTTTTATTATATATATCAAAGCTCACTCTGATATCACTGTAGGATTTCGGTGATGCAGCAGAAGGTAATTGTATTACAAAAATTTATCATGAACACTCAGTCCATCAAAACCCTAGAATTCAAGAACCCTTGACAATAGCAATCAAAAATAAATATACCTTAAGATAATAAAAGCATATCTAATTAATTCAAATTTGAGGAAGAGATAATTCCATAAACACATACATGTCTGCCCTCCAATAGTTTGGGGAAGAGATAATTCCACAAGGCACATACATGTCTGTCCTCCAATAGTAATCCATACAGGAATAGCACCAAGAATAAAGTTCTTTCAAAAATCTTGCTTCAAGAGTTCTAGCCCCTAGAACTCAAAAATCCTAGCACTAGTCAGGTTTCTTCAAGAACCAGACTTCATCCTTAAAAAAAAAAAAAAATTAGACTTTAGTGGCACTCAATTAGTCCTCCCTAATTCTCTTCTTAAGCTCTTGCCCTAAAGAAGACTCCTTGTCTTTATTTAAAAGACCTTATCTTAACAAAAGAATGAAGAGGATTGTTTGGACTAAGACACCCTAACTTGTTGGATGCCTAAACCCCATCTGCCATGAGCTATTTATAGGATAAGAAAGGGCGCAAAAAAAAAGTCACATCCCATCTGAAAAAGCATATCATATTTGCATATCATAAATCTGAGAGTCTTCAAGTAGAAAGACTCTTCAGAGTTGATATGTCAAATTCAACCCCGCGCACATGTCAAAAAGAGGGGTGCTTATCGTGCTCCAACTAGTTTTAGATTGCCCTATAAATTGCCATGTGGCAAGGCATTCGAATCTGAAAGGAGAGGTTCAAATAAGGGGATAAGTGGCACCTCCTTCTACTTGAAGGACTCTTCATGCACTCTTCGCGTGATCCTTATCACCCACACGCACACCAAGAATTTAAAAGCCTTATCCATGCCCAAAAATAATCAGAATAAATCCATCTCATCATTTGAGATGTGTGCTAAAGAGTGGAGGGTGATATGGGCTACCACACGGGTCTTAATCCCATGTGAGGACTTTTTCCCTTCTCCATGCACAAGTGCATATGCCCACAAAAATCCATGCGCCAAGAGTCCCAAGTCCTTGGGACAAGGGTTAAATGGCACAGACAAAAGGTTAGGCACCGCAATCTAGGCTACCTCCAGGTGGCTAAACCTAATGCCAAAAACAAGATAATTTGATCAAGAGACTACGATTTGTCACATGAGCTAGTATGCTTACAGGCAATCCGATTGGATTCATTGTTCCAATCAATCAAATCAAACATATCCTTAATCAATTTCTTTATGTGTATGATCCATTAAGTTCCACATCTAACCAGTAATAGATCCGGAGTGTAAGTTAACCTAATTTGATTAGAACCATTTCTAATCAATTAAGGTCCAAACAGAGCTAACCCAAATTTAACAATTAGAACTCTTTCTAAATAAAGATTGAATTTAAACACTTTAATCCAATAAAATCTATAAGTCAAAATTAACGTCTAGCAACGTATCATGACTATCTACAAGATATGAAATTTAATGAAAATACCAAATATACTCTTCAGTAATATGTTACCATGCAATTCAATCATTCGATCATCCCTTATTCCGAATATATTTTTGGTTATAGAATCATATCAAAACCAAACACATTCTTATCGATTCTTCCATCAATCAGTGATGACTCTGATGTTTAAACATTAATCATCATCTTTCTCTGGCCAAAGACTTCTTGAGTCATCTAAATGAGAATACATAGAATGCTATCTTCTCTTATTAAGAGTGATTGATCCCTTGTTGACCTACTCACAATCTGCATACATAATCCACCATATCCAAAATATCCCATATAAGACTTTATATTGGTATGAACCAAGATATGTATTTATATGCGCAAGATTTCATGATGATCTCAGGTCTAAGAATCATTTGCATAACTTTCACTTAAAATACTATCTTTTGATATGCGTGTAAGGTTTTATAAGATATTCTCTAGATAGGTTAATTCAGCGAACTCATATCCTAATGAGCATCCATATCCTTATATTAGTATTTTCATACAAGTGGTTTGTGAGATTAGCCATCTTTTCGATCGAGCATAAATAGGATGTGCCAATCTATCCAAAATATTGATTCCCGACTCAATGCTCCTATGACCAGAAGTATTTAAGATTAAGATTTTAGATTTTTATATCTCACTATCATGATCTCTTCATGATCCTAAAACCATTATCCTAATCTATGAGGTTTATCATTATTTTAATGCAATAAGATACAGCTATAATGATAAATCAAAATGCCTTTAAGAGAAATATCATTACATAAGTTGAAAATTTACAAAGAAAAGTTTCATCATATTATACATGCAATTGACTTGTAGGGCACAATTCTTTCACCTCACGTCGGAGAAGATTTTAGATGACTTCAGGATGGTGGTTGTGGGCTATAATTCCTCACATGGGTATGTGATGGAGTTTGAATTATGACAGCTAGCACCGGTGGACTATTTTTAGGTTCAACATGCACACACCTAACACACGAGCGCAGCATTTTGACATGCAACTAGCAACAACAGTACAACCTGCCCCAAATAAAAAGTTCACTAAAACAAATTATCAAGTACTCAGATCATTAAACAACTATTTTATTTATATTATTATATTTCATATTTTTATCATTACTTTCTATAAAAAAATAGATTTTTTGATAAAAATAAAAAATTAATTTTAGATATTTTCAAAACTTTATTGGCCAAAAATATTTATAAATATTAGTAACTTCTGTGTACCACTACATTTATATATAATTTTTCTTACAAGCTCTTTGAAAGACTAGATATATTTATGCTATAATTAAACAATAATGATAATATTTGATAAAATATTATGAATATTTTTATATTATATTTTTACTTTAAATAATTTTAATTTTTAATATTTTAATACAAATCTAGTTGAATTTGTCAATTGGACTCTTGAATAGGTTGATTTTCATGCATGTTAAATAACTATCCAAAACCTTTAATTATCTGGCATTGCATACAATCTACATAGTGAATTATATAATTATCCTTTATGATAATATAATTAATATTAATTTTTATCATTGAGTTCTACTAAAAATTTGATTTATATCCAAATGAATTATGTTATTATCCTTTATAATAATATAATTAATATTTATTTTTATCATTGAATTATACTAAACATTTGATGTATATCTGAATAATATCCAACATGTTGGTGCAGAAATCCGTCCTCGCCGGAGGTCGCCGGAGTCGAGGCCGCCGAGGTCGCCGCCGGGGACCTGCAAAACGAAGTTCCGTCCGAAACCGGTGGGGTGGTGGCTCCGGCAGAACCCTCCGACGGTCAAGTTAGTTTCCGGCCAACAATAATGGAGTGCTCGGAATGAGTTCCGGAGCTTAGAGATGAGGAGGAGAGCTTAGAGAGTCGAGAGTTCAGAGAGCTTAGAGATGAGGAGGAGAGCTTAGAGAGTCGAGAGTTCAGAGAGCTTAGCCTTGGCGTATCTGGAGGGGTCCCTTTATAGCGGAGCTTAGTTGATGGTGACGGCCATGCCGTCTGGCAGAGAGTCGTCGGGCAGCATGGAGTTCGGTACGGAGAGGACGGCATCGTCCGGTGGATCGTGGGAGCCATACTGGCACGTCGTGGGCCGCATGGAGTCCGGTACGGAGTGGAAGGCATCGTCCGGTGGATCGTGGGAGCCATACTGGCGAGTCGTGGGCCGCATGGAGTCCGGTACGGAGAGGAAGGCGCCGTCCGGTCTTGCTGCAGGCGACAGTTCGTCCAGAGGAGTTCGGACTTGTAACAGAGTTCGGCCGAAGGGGAAACCCGGGAGGAGCTCGGCTGGCTGAAGGGTCGGCCATCTGTAGAGTTCGGCCGAGGGACGATTGCCGAGGAGTTCGACCGCCTGAAGTCGGTCCGAAGGGGTTCGGCCGCCTGGGCTCGCCTGGAGCCGGTCCGAAAGGAAAACTCGGGAGGAGCTCGGGTGGCCGAACGGGCGTCTGGGAGGAGTCCGTCTCCCGAAGAAGTCCTGCCGCTTGGAGTCCAAGGAGCTCGGCCGTCAGGAAGTTCGGCTGGCGGTGGGAGTTCGGCCCAGGAGCCTGGCGCTGGGGAGTTCGGTAGCTAGGTAGTTCGGCCCGGACCTTGGCGCAGGGGAGTTCGGCCTCTAGGCAGTTCGGCCCGGACCTTGGTGTAGGGGAGTTCGGCCTCTAGGCAGTTCGGCCCGGACCTTGGTGCAGGGGAGTTCGGCCTCCAGGCAGTTCGGCCCGAACCTTGGTGCAGGGGAGTTCGGCCTCTAGGCAGTTCGGCCGTGGTAGGGGCTCGGCCTGGCGCCTGGCGCTAAAGCTCTTCAGCGGCTACTGGTTGCATTGGGCCGAGCATCGGGCTAGACTTCGGCGGGAGCGGGATTTATCCCCAACACTTGCCCCCCCACTCCCAAGTTCGAAGCTCGAAGGAAGAGAGTGCAGGAAGAGCGACTGCCGAAGTCTTCTTCCAGGCCCCGTGTTCGCTGCAGCTGAAGCTCGGGTGTAGGTCTCGTCGCCAGCCAATGTTGACGTCGAAGTTGAAATCGGGGGCCCGAGGGGAGACCTTGTCTCTAGTCGATGTTTGGAGTTGAAGTGGGACTCGTTTCCAGCCAAAATTGGTGAAGCTGATGTTGAGGCCGGAGTCAATGTCGCCCCCCGTGATCAGGGTCGGAGTTGACATTGCCTTCATCAACCGAAGTCGATTCGGGGGAGACCTCCTTTCTTGCAGTCAAGGTTACGATCGCTTGGGGGAGATCTCGTCTCCCGCTGATGCTGACACCGAAGTTGAAGCTGAGGTCCGAAGGAGACCTCGTCTTCTGCAGCGAAGCTTGCCGTAGACTCTGGGGCTCGGCCTTGGACCTTGCTCACGTTAGGACGAGATTCTCCTCCTGTTCCTAACGGGCTGTGGGGGCACATCCGGACCGTCGTCCGAGCTTCTTCCCCCATCCCGTCCTTCCTGAACGGGGCCTTCGACTTTGCTCACGCTAGGATGAGGTTCTCCTCCTGTTCCTAACGGGCTGTGGGGGCACATCCGGACCGTCGTCCGAGCTTCTCCCCCCATCCCATCCTTCGTGAACGGGGCCTTCGACTTTGCTCACGCTAGGATGAGGTTCTCCTCCTGTTCCTAACGGGCTGTGGGGGCACATCCACCGTCGTCCGAGCTTCTCCCCCCATCCCGTCCTTCGTGAACGGGGCCTTCGACTTTGCTCACGCTAGGATGAGGTTCTCCTCCTGTTCCTAACGGGCTGTGGGGGCACATGGGGACCGTCGTCCTCGCCTCTCCCCCCATCCCGTCCTTTGTGGACGGGGCCTTCGACTTTGCTCACGCTAGGACGAGGTTCTCCTCCTGTTCCTAGCCGGCTGTGGGGGCACATGAGGACCGTCGTCCTCGCCTCTCCCCCCATCCCGTCCTTTGTGGACGGGGCCTTCGACTTTGCTCGCGCTAGGACGAGGTTCTCCTCCTGTTCCTAGCCGGCTGTGGGGGCACATGAGGACCGTCGTCCTCGCCTCTCCCCCCATCCCGTCCTTCGTAGGATGGGGCCTTCGACTTTGCTCGCGCTAGGACGAGGTTCTCCTCCTGTTCCTAACGCGGCTGACTGCTTCTTCCCTGTCATCGCATAGTTTTCGCATCCAGAAATGATTTTATTGAGAGGGGAGAGTTTTACCGAGGAGAAGCTGATCGCAGCGCATTTCCGTTCGAGGGTTGTCGGGGTGTTGTTCCTCGGAGTTCCCTCGGGCAGTAAGTCCCGTCCAGACGACCTCCTCTATCTCATGCCGGCCTTCTTAATTTGGAACATGCTTCTCTTGACTTTGTCGCTGGGGGACGACAATCACCGATGTAGCTAGCTCCTAGCTCCTCCCCGGGGTGGCGTTGATGACGCCGCGAGGCGGCCGACCTTCTTGTCTTTTCCAGTTACGGCAGCGCCTATAGCCGATCTTCTCCTGCTTCAGACCGACGTCGGAGGAATTTATCCCGTCGTCCCTTTTTGACGAGCTCTTCAATCTCGTCTTGGAGCTGAACGTATTCCTCAGTGTCGTGGCCGTGGTCGCGATGGTAGGGGCTTTACTTGCCTCGATCGCACGTTTGGGGAGGCCGTAGTCCTTCAGGTCTTGGCGGCTGGCTCTTCTAACTTCGCCGAGGATTCGAGTTAGAGGAGCTGGTCGTAGCTGCGGAATCTTTCGGGAGGAGGATTTCTTCGCGCCCTTCTATCGGGGCTTCCTTTGCGGTGAGCTCGAGAAGTTCGGGCTTCGCTTGCGTGGAGCTTCATTCCGCTTTCTCCGCGAAACTTTCCGTGGGAGAACTTCATGCTTCTTTGTCCGGACTTCCCTACTCGCAGAGAGGGGGTCGGCTTTGCTTGCCCGAACTTTATCGCACCTCCCGCAAATTCGTTGTAGCGACGCGGGGCCTTCGTTTGTGGTGACTTGAGGGGGAGTTCGGCCTCGATCGCCCTGGGGCGGTCTCGAGCGCGGCCGAACTTCACTTGGGTGATCTGCTGCGGAGTTCGGCCTCCCTGATGCCGAACTTCATTCGCGGGAGAACTTCGTTCCGCCACTGCTTGCGCCGAACTTCACTGTGATGGTGGGCTTTAAGGTGGAGTTCGGCTTCGCTTGCGCCGAGCTTCATTGATGAGCTCAAAAGGGAGAGTTCGGCCTTGCTTCCGCCGAACTTTATTTCGATGAGCTGATGAGTTCGGCCTTCCTCCGAACTTCGTTCCGCGGGAGAACTTTGCTCCGCCCTCGCTTGTGCCGAACTTTATTCCGTGGGGGGCTTCGTTCCGTCCTTGCCTGCGCCGAACTTCATTTGGAGGTTGAGCTGAGGAGTTCGGCTTTCCACCGAACTTCATTCCACGGGAGAACTTTCCTCCGCCCTCGTTCCGAACTTCATCCCGCGGGGGAACTTTGCCCCGCCCTTATTTGTGCCGAACTTCATTTTGCCTTGATGATGAGCTTTGGGGGGAGCTCGGCTTTCTTTGAGCCGAACTTCGTTCCTCTTTCCCGCGAGACCCGCCGTGGGAGAACTTCCTGCTGCTCTTGTTCGGACGAGTTCAGGCGAGCTCGAGGGGAGCTCGGCTTTTCTTGCCTGAACTTCATTCCGCCTCTGGTGAACACTTTGTAGGCGGTTCCTTTGGGGGACATACTGGAGCGTGAGTTCGGCCTCACTTGCGCCGAACTTCGTTCCGCTTTCCGAGCTTCCTCGATGACGGGCTCATGGGTGGGTTCGGCCTTCCTCGCGCCGAACTTCATTCCGCTTCGGCGGGGGAACTTCTGCTCTCCGTTTCTCTCTTAGGGGCGATTGGGCTCTTCCTTAAGGCTGATTCCTCGCGCCCTCATGGCGGGCTTGCTGGTGGAGTCGCCACCGGAGGCTGCTGTATAGCCTGCAACGCCTCCGTGAGGCCACGGATCTGTCGGACAAGCAGGCCAAACTGCTTCACATCCACCGCGGGTGCAGGTGGAACCTAGGCCACTGGGGCTGAAGCAGGAACAGACGGGCCTGGACGGGATCGGATCGCGGAGGCCGCCGAGCGCCGTGCCGAAGCTCTCCGGGGTGGCGTTTTCTCTTCGGAAGAGAAAAGGAAGATCTCCAAAGAGGGAAGAGAAGGGTCGCCGAGCACTCCTTTAAGAACAAGGGAACCTCGAAGGTTCAGCCCTCCTTCTAGCGCCAATCTATTGGTGCAGAAATCCATCCTCGCCGGAGGTCGCCGGAGTCGAGGCCGTCGAGGTCGCCGCCGGGGACCTGCAAAACGAAGTCCCATCCGGAACCGGTGGGGTGGTGGCTCCGGCAGGACCCTCCGACGGTCAAGTTAGTTTCCGGCCAACAGTAATGGAGTGCTCGGAATGAGTTCCGGAGCTTAGAGATGAGGAGGAGAGCTTAGAGAGTCGAGAGTTCAGAGAGCTTAGAGATAAGGAGGAGAGCTTAGAGAGTCGAGAGTTCAGAGAGCTTAGCCTTGGCGTATCTGGAGGGGTCCCTTTATAGCGGAGCTTAGTTGATGGTGACGGCCATGCCGTCTGGCAGAGAGTCGTCGGGCAGCATGGAGTTCGGTACGGAGAGGACGGCATCGTCCGGTGGATCGTGGGAGCCATACTGGCACGTCGTGGGCCGCATGGAGTCCGGTACGGAGAGGAAGGCATCGTCCGGTGGATCGTGGGAGCCATACTGGCGAGTCGTGGGCCGCATGGAGTCCGATACGGAGAGGAAGGCGCCGTCCGGTCTTGCTGCAGGCGACAGTTCGTCCAGAGGAGTTCGGACTTGTAACAGAGTTCGGCCGAAGGGGAAACCCGGGAGGAGCTCGGCTGGCTGAAGGGTCGGCCATCTGTAGAGTTCGACCGAGGGACGATTGCCGAGGAGTTCGACCGCCTGGAGTCGGTCCGAAGGGGTTCGACCGCCTGGGCTCGCCTGGAGCCGATCCGAAAGGAAAACCCGGGAGGAGCTCGGGTGGCCGAACGGGCGTCTGGGAGGAGTCCGTCTCCCGAAGAAGTCCTGCCGCTTGGAGTCCAAGGAGCTCGGCCGTCAGGAAGTTCGGCTGGCGGTGGGAGTTCGGCCCAGAGCCTAGCACTGGGGAGTTCGGCAGCTAGGTAGTTCGGCCCGGACCTTGGCGCAGGGGAGTTCGGCCTCTAGGCAGTTCGGTCCCGGACCTTGGTGCAGGGGAGTTCGGCCTCCAGGCAGTTCGGCCCGGACCTTGGTGCAGGGGAGTTCGACCTCTAGGCAGTTCGGCCGTGGTAGGGGCTCGGCCTGGCGCCTGGTGCTAAAGCTCTTCAGCGGCTACTGGTTGCATTGGGCCGAGCATCGGGCTAGACTTCGGCGGGAGCAGGATTTATCCCCAACACAACATATTCATAAAAATATGGCTATAACTACTATCCAACTTGTCTCTGCTCAGGATGAATTTGAATATACTTGGATCCTATTTAATTAAGTTTTTGGAGTACCAGAAAATACTTTTTGATTCTCTAAAAGTATTTTTTGATGATATAATAATGTTTGATAAAAAATAAGAAAGCTATTTTAGCTTTACTAAAAAGCTGAAAAGATCTATTTAGAAAAAGCTTGATTTTAAAACTTTCTCTAAAAATACTTTTCAGCTAATATCGAGATGCTATTTTGATTTAAATAAAATGTTTTAATGATAAAAATATCCACTAACAAATCTAATAATTATATCTTATATTATATCATATTATATTATTATATTATAAATATAATATAATATAATAATAAATTAATATTATGATATATTATAAATATATAATATAATCTATTATAGTATGATTATAATATAAAAATATAATTTGATATAACAATAACTAATAATATAATAATATTATTATATTATAGTAATATAATATAATATATTATATTATAACTTATTATTAGATTAGATTATAATCTATTATGTTATCTAACATTATATATTACACCATAATGATATTATTATATTATATTATTATCACACAATAATATTATAATAGATTATATTATATTTATAACTAAAATATTATTATATTTTAAAATATTTTTTTTATTATTATCATATAATGTAATATAATTTTATAATTTTAAATTTTTAGTTATATAATAATAATAATGTTTTACATTATATATGTAATACATATAATGTAATGTAATACATATATTAATAATGTAATACATTATATTATCATATAATGTAATACAAATAATAATATCTTAAATTTTTACAATTTTAACACCCCCCCCCCACCCCCCGCCCAAAAAAAAAACAAGTTTCAGAAATAATTTGGAGAAGTGAAAATATTTAAATTTTTATAAATATCCCTCTCTTCTTCCATTCTCACTATACCAAACCAATTCTCATTTCCCTCCTACTACTATTACTAATTTTCTATTTTAGCAATATTTAACAAATATTTAATATTTAGCAATTAATAATTAGTAATTTAATTTTTAGTTTATATTTATTATATATTTAAGTGCTACATAAAAGAAGGATTAGTTCATCTATTGGTGGTCCTTATTGAAGAGCACAAGAGTAAGCTCATAAATCTCCACTCTTTCTCTACTCAATTTCTTTTTGTAGTTAATTTTTATTATTTGCATTCATCATATTTAGATATGGCATCTTTTAATGAAAATCATTTTGGCATTCTCCATGTTCCTGAGGAGGAAAAAACTAATATTCCTAATCCCTTTGAAACCAATAGCAAAAATTAAACCTCTTCTCGTAAGAGGATTGGTACTGTATGAAATGATTTTGATAGAGTTATGGTTGATGGAGTAATAGATTAGAACTCTCTCTATCATAAATATTAATATCATATAAACATGCAATTTGATAAATAGCATTAAATATTTGTTGCCCATAATGTGAAAAATTAAAAAGATGAAAAATAAAAATATATTAATTTAATTATCAATTACTATCAATATGGTAATAAAATAATTACTACCAATATATACTGACCAAACATTAAAAGTTAACGGCACCTTTATATTTATGGTAGAGAAAGTTATGATTTACTTTTGACAATGCATCTAATAATTCTAAATAAAAATTTATTATATATTAGATGCTCTCTATTCAAACTAGCATCGGTATAGCTCAAAATGTCATTACAAAACTTAGAATTGTAGTTTCCTTTATTCATGCCTTAAGAGCAAGAATTCAAGAATTTAAGCAACTGTATAGATCATGATAAATACTTTAAAAAATTTAGACTTAATGTGGTTACTCCTTAGAACTTAATATATAGCATGATACATGATGCATATCCATAAAAAAATTATTAAGTGCATGTATTAATGAGCATGGATTATGCTTTACATTGACTTAAAATGATTAAAATAAAAGCAAAATTTTAGAAGATATTTTGATTAGTTTCTATAATGCTATTAATATTCTTTCTAATATTTATTATCCAACCTCTTATTCATATTTATAATAAGTATATATCATTAGCCAAAAAATTGTACAATATAGATATAATGATATTTTAAAATCTACTACTGAAGAAATTGAATCTAAATAAAATAAGTATTGGAACAAGTTATGTCCTATGCATAACTTAGCTGTTGTATTTAATCTACATGTTAAATCGAGTGGTGTATTGATTTTACTTGATGCATATAATGAAAACATGTTTCAAGATCTCGAACCCGCTAAAGCTAACGTAACCAAACTTCTTTATAATATTTATACTTTATATAATAAAAAGATTCATAGATTTAGATTGCCCACATCATCTTCATAAAGCTCCACCTCTTCTTCTAGTAGTTCTCATTCATCATCTACTTTTTTATTCATTACCTATAAGAAATATGCACATACTTTAAGTTCATCTACATTTTTATTTTTAAGTAGTGAACTTGAATTTTATTTACAAAATGATCTTCAATCTATATATGGTGAAAATCAAATAGCGAGTCTTGATGTATTAACCTAATGAAAGAGTATTAAAAATCAATATCTTGTTATGTCTACCATTGCATGCGATATTTTAGCTGTGTCAATATCTACAGTAACATCCAAATTTACTTTTAGTGCATGTCGATATGTTTTAGATGAAAAAAAAGTAGGATGACAGGCAACACAATTGATATGCTCCTCTACTTCAAAGATTGGTTGGATGCCAATGAGAAACTTCAAAATAAAGATGGACATGATATAACATCTAATGATGACAATACAAACACTACCGACGACGATCGATAAGATTTTTGTTATTTATTTTAATTATTAATTAATTTATTATAATTATATTTTTTTGCTTTTTAATTATTGAGGTAGGTTATCTCTATTTCTTCTCTCTCCCTCATTGTATTCTAGAGGTCAGATCTAGCCCCCTCCCTTTTTTATACTATTTTGATTTTTATTAATAAACCGATAGGGATCTATGCCAAAACCCCCACCATTACAAGGTGGCTTTTTATTTTTATTAAAAAAAAATTCAACATCCTCTCATCTTTTTTATATTTACTCCCTAAACTTTCTTCAATTTATAAAAAAAAAATATTTTTTAAGATTATATATATATATATATATATATATATATATATATATACACACACGGGTCGTGTCAGATACAATCCATCTTAAGAGGGCCAGGCCGTGCCTGGCACGACCCAGCCTGGCCCGTGGGTCGTGCCAACCCAGGCTCTTAAGTACCATGCCAGGCTTTGGGCCATAGGCTGCAAATCCTCCGGTCCAACCCAGTCTTCTTATATATGCTGTGCCTAATACGACCGATTACTACAGCAAGTGGAGCATGCCAAGTATGACCCAAGTTATGTCAGGCCGGGTCATGTAATGGGTGGCCCAGCCCAATATTCATGTCTATCTGTAAGTTAAGCCACACGTTCCCGGCCCAGTACCTATGTCTACCTTTAAGTTATGCCGCATGTCCAATTATTTCAAACGTTTGGAGGGGTACAGATGAAGCAAAGGCCTACAACCTTTTTCTTTTTTCTTTTTTTTTTTTTGTACAGTACAGGGCTTACAGCCACATCAGATATTGCGGCTTGGCTCGGTCAAAAGACTTCCGGTTTAGTTGCAAAATCAACTCTTGAATTTTTTTTGAAATATTATTTTTAATTAAATTTAATTTTCAAGCTATCTTATTTAAGGATCTATCATAGTTGGGATAACGTGTGATGCCATATATAAAATCTTGAATCAAACCCATGATTTCAATAAAATCATATTTTATAGCAAATTTTTTTTTTAAAAATTTTTCTTTCTCGTTTGATCCTCTTTTATTCTAACATATCCCCAACCCCAAATCCTAGTCTCCATCCTAAAATCCTTAAGATCCTCTCTCCCAACCTATTAACTCAACCTAATGACTCCAAAACATTTTATCATCTCTCCTAAGATCCTCTCTCCTATCCTATAAATTCACCTAATGGCTTTAAAAAAAATAGGTGGATATGTATCGAAACTTGAGTAGAAAAAAAAAAAAAAACCTAGGTATGAAAAAGATTTATTATTGAATAATAAATATATAGAAAAGTTTAGATCTATTTTTTTGAGGAAAGATAGTAAATTTAAATCATTTTGATGATTTTTAAACCAAATATTTATTTAAAAATATAAATTAGTTATCCATGATTACACTCAACAAGCCAAACTATTCTACTCTAATAAAATATTTTTATAATAATTTTTATTTTGATAGTTTAAGTCAAAAAAAGATCATTAAATTTAACTTCTAATGAAATATTTTTATAATAATTTTTATTTTGACAGCTTCAATCAAAAAATAGATTATTGCTCTTGACTTTAATCTTCTTGATAGTAATGAATACTTTAATAGCACTCTCTGTTAAAATTATTTTTGAAAATGATAGTTTAAATTGAACTACTACACCTGTTACACATGTATTATAATTTAAGAATTAGCTCACTAAGCACATATTTATCTCTGATTGTTTAGGTGATAGGATTAATTTATAATGATATGCTTTCAAAATCCAAACTCTTGTTTAACCTATAGCACTGTTATGACTGCTATCTTCAATGTCCTTGTCACTAATGACGATGATGTTAGTAAGCTGAGACCTATAATCACTCCCCTGAGGGTAACCTGATGGCATATGGTATTATAAATTTACCATGGAATGAGGAATTTATCATGGAACATAGTCATATGGGATTATAAATTTACCATGGAATATGGAGGCGGACCTGACCGGCATACGTAGTTTGATCAACTCAAAAAGGCATCCATTAGACGAGATTGAGGCACCTATGGCAAGGAATTTATTCAATTTGATACATTCATACAGCAATTTTATCATTAATTTTTTTAAAATTTTATTGGTGTAGAAAATGATTGAACGTCGAAGTTCACTAAAGCTAGAGAAGGCGAGATCGCTAACGAGACCTACAAGATGAAATCCAGATCGAACGTGGATGGTGCTGGACCGTCCGATGATCAAATTAGTTTCCTTGCCAATAAGGAATGAAGTACTTACGAGAATTAAGGCAGAGATGAGAAATAACATATCTGAAGAGTCTCTTATATAAACGGAGCTTGTAACAGAATGATGGTGATAGCCATAATAGAATGTCAGAAGATCGTTCATGCCACGTAAAGTTTATTACGAAGATTGGGCTATCATTTGTTGCAACTCATAGGCGATTGAGTTTTATTTATTAAAATTTAGATGAAAGGTTGGAGCCTTCTGTGCCTAATAACAAGCTGTTAATGTTTGGGTGGAGAACTTGAAGTCAGGCTGGCCTGAAGGTCGACTTTTAAGTAGCGGATGGCAAACTTGCGATTGGGTTCTAAGCTTGAATCCTACTGGTGTTGCCTTTGACAATTTTGAGGGACTCGGTTGCCTTCAAGGTCAGCTGAGCATAGACAGTAGACTCCTCAATAAGGACTGCAACTAGATTTTTTTAAAGGAGTCCGACCAGAATAGTAGAGATTCGAGATTGACTAGAAGATGGGATGGGTGAGTGCTAAAACTTAAGGCTTCTTGTTGGTGCTGTTCTAACTATTTTCAGAAGTTCGGCTACCCTCAAGGTCAGTCGAAGGTGGATATCAATATTGTTCCAGAGGACTAAAGGTTGGAAAGGATGGAGGATTCTTTGATCAAGACCATGATCATGCCTTTTAGGGAAAGTTCAGACTTATGTTGGTGGCAAAATCCTTTTACTGACTCAAGTTCATCCAGTCGAGGTCTTGGTGTGGGAGTGCTAAGATCTGCTATTCATAAAGTGAAGTAGCGAAATTTGATTGGAGAGGAATCCGACTAATTGGGGATCCTGATGTGAAATTGATGAAATCTACCATCTATAGTAAAGAAACCCGACCGTCTTCAAGATCGGCCACCAGACAAGGTCGAGCTATGCTGGGATTCAAAACTAGGAGTCCTGCTATCTTGAGCCAGGGATCAGAACCAGTCGGATAGCAATTCTTTTCACTATTCAAGCTCATTCGGCCAAAGTTTAACATGCCTTTAACAAGTTTTGCAATCATGAAAAGAGAGCTAAGGATTTCGATAGAAAGATCGTCTGGCATTCATCAGCCGAAAGTTAGCCTTTTAGAATTCGATTGGAACAAGAAGGCAGTTTAGTTAAGGCTTGGACCTAAACACCACTACTCCAGGTAATACCATATTAAGGTTGGGCAATCCATCGAACTTCAGCGGGAGCTATTTTATCTTCAACACTTGTCCTCCTACTTTCAAATTTGAAATTCAAATAAAGGGAGTACAAAAACTACGACTGTCGAAGTCCTCTTCAGGTTTTTCGCTCTCGAAAAGTGAAAAATTTTGGCGTACTTGAACTGGCGCCGAAATTTTCTTAATGCTGAATGACTCGAAAAGACTTCTATTTTTGAAAATTTTCTTTTCAGCATAGAGCTCCATATGCAATAAAAGCTCTGTCAATCGCCAACTGCAACATGACAAGAGGAACACGTAGCGGACAAGGTCTAGGTGGAGATGATCTACAATCATAACTATCTGGGAGTCCATCCAACTATTTAAACGGCCCTTCTTCTCCCATCCTGGCTCATTTCCTTTCTCCTTTGTCTTTCGTCTTCTTCAAGCCTGAGCACCTGGTTTCCTTTTCTTCCGTGATCTCTCTGGTCATCAACGTCCCCTCCGTTCGCCTTCCATTCTTTCAGTTGTCTCCCCAAAATCTTCGACCAATTTAGGTTAATCTCCTAACCCTCTTTTTGCATTTTTCTACTTTTCTTTCATGTTCCGGCCCTTCGATTTCTTAGGGAAGCTTGTTGTCCTTGGGTTTTTCAAAAATCTCGCAACCCATTTCTTTCGATTTTTAAGGAGTTTTTTTATTTAATTTGATCAAGCTCGTCCAATCCGAACTCAAATCCCGTTCCTAGGGAGACAGCAAAACTCGTAGAAGTATCCCATCTAACCTTCATTCTTGAAACCATCTCTTGCTTCCTTTCCTTCGAAGACCTTTCCATTATTAAAATTCAATACGGGATCCGTTCGAAGTATGAGCTAGAACTTCCTGAACCGAGTGGCCGAGCTTATGCCCCTCCTCCAGGTCACTTCTATTTATACTCCAAAGCTTTTCGTGCCAAGTTACGATTTTTGATCCCTTTGTTTGTTGTAGCCCTTTTCCATTTTTTGAATATTTTCTTTGCTTTCATGGTCCCAAACTCCTTTAGATTCATCATAAGATTCCTTATCCTCCGCATCTCAGCCAAGGTCCGTCCCACCATCTCTTTGTTTTATAACTTTTTCATCTTTAAACATCATCCTTCTATCAAGAACTGGTGGTACTTATCTCCCCAGTTCGGCAAGAAGGGGTTGCTTAAGGATGTCCCTTCCTCCATTCACAATTAGAAGAGGAAATTCTTCTTTGTTTCCTGCCCGTCCTTAGAATTAGGACTTTCTTCTTGAGGCCAGTTAAAAGATTCAGTCTGCCAAGCTCCCAGGCTAGAAAAAGAGGATCTCGACTTGGCCAACAAATTAAGAAATTATCGAGCTCCTCCACTATCTAAGTTATTAAATAATCAGACCTTGTTTAACCTCAGTCTAAGTTTCTTCAATCCGGCAGGTATACATTCACGTCTCATTAACTATTTTTTTATCTTTTCTTTTAACCTCGACCTTTCTACTACTGTAGGATGACTCCGAAAAAGCTAAACCAGTTGATCAAAGAAATTAAAGAGAGCAATTCTTCGAGGAAATCGTCAAAGTGGGCGAAGGTTGCAGTCGAACCTGACCGCTCCCGCTCCCGAGGTTGCCACAGTGGTGCTGAGCTCAACCTCACCCAATGAAGCCACTGCCTCCATGCCCCCTGAGGAGTAATGCTGGAAAAGAGAAAAAAAAGGCTACCGCCAAGAAAGTTCAGAGGAATACCAGAGAGTCTGGCGGCAACAACTCCAACCTGGAGCAAGATTTCTCGAACGACTAGGAGATCGTCCAACCTTTAATGGACAGCTGCATCCTTCCATACTTACTTGAGAGGATGCTCCATATAGATGACGCGGAAAAAATAAGAGATTCTTAAGCAGCCTTCCTCGAGGCAATCAATTTTTCCTTCCACACTTGGTTAAATATCAATAGACCTTATAGCCATAACATATATTTTGTTATTTAGAGCTGAGGCATCACCTATACACCAATGCGGAGATAATGAACCTTCGCAAAACTGAGACTTCAAAAGCCATCAAGAAGACCCAAGCAGATGCCAAAAATGCCCGGATCGAGGTTGAGCGTTTCAGAAAAGTTCACTCTACCAAGATTGGGCATCTTTAGGAAGCATTTTGAAAAAAGAAACAAACATCAGTAAAACTGAAGACTACCTTGACCTTGGCAGAGAACAAATGGAAGAAGATTGAGAAAGAGGTCGATGTAGAGAGGGAGCGAGCGTCGAGTCCTTCAAGTCTTCAAAGGCGATGAAAGATATCAAAATAACTTTCTCAAGGAATTCAAAATCTGCCATAGAAGAATTATAGAAAAATTTCCGAAGCTAGACCTCAACTTTTTGATAGAAGATTCTTCCGACGATGAGACGAAGTCTCCAGCCACCGATACAGATCTCTACTGAGCCTGCTACTGCAACATTCGAATCTACCAGAGAGCCAGAAACCACCAAAAATGTGCCCAGCTCATCCACCATCCCTCCTCCAAAGGTCAAAAATTTTTTATTATTATATATTTTTTTTCTACCTTTTCTATACTCAAACACTTTAGTTAATAAAAATAAATTTTCTTTCTATCATACCTTCATATTGTAATATTATGATACATTCATTCATTAAGCGCAATCTCCAATTGATGCGGAACCTCTACCTCAAAATATCCTCTTTCACAAGATTAAAAACCTCTACCTCAAAATATCCTCTTTCACAAAATTAAGCTCCTACTTCTTATTATATATATTACTGACGCTTCATCTTTTTTATTTATTTTTAAAATAATATAATTTATTTTTTTATAAATATTTTTTTAATAATTTAATTAATTATTAAATAAAATCATATATTTTGATTAAATTAATCTTGAACTTAAGATTTATTATAAATAATATCCATAGGACAAAACTATACAAGGCCTACAAGCTTAACCATCTCTACATTTGTTTTGGACAAGATTGCAATTGTAGCATCTTCATTTTCATCCCAGAACTTAGTAATATCTGAATTTAAAAAATAATCTAAAACTTTATTTAAATAAAAAAAATATTCTTATTTTTAATTAAGATAGAATTAAATTTAACATAAAAATCATAATATCCCACATGGCAGGCACATGATCTAACACGTATGCAAACTGATGAGTTGATTCGATGAATTGATACGTATGCAACCGACAACCCAACTCACCAACATTTTGAAAAGCTAATAAACGGATAATCTCTCTATAGTCTAGAAAAACTGAGCAATATGAATATGGTGTGACGGTGTACCCCATAGGGTAAACCAGCAATAAGTTCAATAATCTCTCCTATATTTCCTTTTTTTTATTTTTTTTAATGAGGCAGAAAAACAACTGCAAGTACTTCGAGCAAAAGTTCGATAACTTTCATCAGCAAAATTTGTGTTTTTGAGTCCCCCAATCAAGCTGCTATCGGACGCATTGGGAAATATAATGATCGCTAGAAACAATAAACAGTTCTCATCTCTAACAGCTACAATGCATGTCAAAATTTCAAATGACTCATCACCTGTTCTCAGTCTATGGGAACTCAAACAAGTGCATAAAACCAAAGAACCAAGCAAATAAAAGGAGTTGACTCAAGCAGCAGCTCCAGAACCTCCCTTGCCCTTCTTCCTTTGGATCTTCTTCATGTAAAATTCCAGTTCCTTGCCTTCCAATATGTACCTGCAACAAGCAACCAAAGGAATGAGAGTGCCGCAGCAGCCAAGCCACTACCAACCCAAACATCCACAAGACCCAATGGTACATGGAAAAATGATTCTTTTGTTAGTCCTCAAAAAGTTAAATCAGAAAAAATTTTCAGCTCACCCATCAGCTCTGCCACACTGACCAGGGCGGGATGAGATACAAGCCAACAATCTCCCACTACCGAATTGCTCTTCAATGTGGGGTTCAAGTGTACGACCCTGCTGACGCTTCTCCAACTTCCTGAGGACATGGTTGCTCTTCTTTGCCTCCTCTATAGCACCTCCCTCCTGCCCCCCGCACCAGATGAATGGATAAGAGTCAGATAATGTCAACAGTCGGAATTAAAATAATCGCTTGATTGGATGGTACAGCTAAGACTATCTCTAGAATGCAGTTCAGAACAGATAAACACTAAAATTGGTAGGACAAGATATATGGATTTAGAATCAAGCATGCCAAAACCATAATACCAAGGAGGTCAACATGCTCTTTAGATTGTAATTGGTTAAATACGTGTTCCAACAAAGTTCTTGTAGTATTTGAATTCTGAACAAGCAACGTAAAAACTGCTTAAAAGCTGTTCATGATTAGAAAACTCCGGACATATAGCAGTAAGCAAACGCTAAAGTCTGACTAAACCCCAGCAAGTAATCTGAAGCACAACTTGACTGGCATCCTGGTCTCTACATCTTTATCATTATTAAAGCTTGGAAGATAAACAACTGGCGAACTGCTTCAAAAGCATAAATAAAATTAAACCAATCACTACAAAAGGATAAGGATCAGCAGTGTGGGGCTAGCAAACGGAGAACAACCCCATGCAAATTACATGCCTAACTAGATGTGATAAGTGGGGACTTTCACAGTTACCTTGACCAAACTAGTTCACGTTCCTATCAAACTAGTAGGAAATTGAACTCAATAAATGAATAGCACCTCCCACACGACACGCCTATCTTCTTCAGTATAATCATTTACTTCTTGCCTACCAGAATAAATTATATCAAAGAACACAAATGATATATGAAAAACAGTGAACGATCCCTTTCAGGATAGAGATGACAAGGAATACCAACTGGCTAAAAGATAATTCCATTGTAAAAGTCATGGCTTCAAGAACACTCCCGATAGAGAAGAGGATCAGATTTCGGGAAAAAAGTGGAGAACTTGAAGAAATCATAGACAAACTCAAACCAATAAAAGTTTCAAATACATAGAATTTAAGCAATACAGATATATTACTTTTCAAGTAATCAGAAACATGGAAGACAAAGTGTCACTAAATATCATGAATGTGTTTGAAGAAATCATAGACAAACTCAAACCAATAAAAGTTTCAAATACATAGAATTTAAGCAATACAGATATATTACTTTTCAAGTAATCAGAAACATGGAAGACAAAGTGTCACTAAATATCATGAATGTGCATCCATGAAAAAAACTTGATTAAGCCATGAATAATTGATGAACAAGTCATAACACCTATAACAATAGCATGGTTCATGTCTAATTTAATTACGTACAAATAATTCAGAGGGCAATATGGAATTACTTGAGTTTAAAATTTTGAAGATCACTATATGATGATTAAATCTAGCTGATTAAAAACAATTTTCATCACAACACCTAGGAGAACATGGAGAATAAATTTCCTTCATGATATACAATTGTTATAATCACGACATTGTGTTTGTCAACCTAGGCACACTGAAATCTGAGATAGCAAATTTGCTACTGTTTCTGATGCAGCACACATTCATATTTTCAACGGATAAAACACATATTAAAGAAAAGCTGAATAAAAACACATCAAAGAAAAGCTGAATATCAAGATTGTAACAATATCAAACCATCAAATCACAATATAGCAAACAAGATCTACAACACTGTACATTTTTGCTGATAGATGTCCCAACTTTCCCAGCCTATGCGGTAGCCCATAACAAGTAAAGAAGATATTCAACTAAAGTTCTGCTGAAAGGATTAAAATGAACTCTACCAACCAAAATCCGGATAAAATAAATCAAGAATACAAAAGGTGAAACCAATTTTAATTAGAGAGTGCTGCACATGTATCAGTCAAAATGGAAAACACAACAGTGAGGGGATGATACCTCTGTTGCTTCCTTCTTGGAGGCAGCTGGGGCCTTCTTCTTCCTACCAATCTCAACACCATAGTGCTGGAGGTACCATTGCTTGAAGGGGGCAGCATCAACCTGGACAATAGCACTCTTCACCAGGGTCTGTGTCCTCACAAGCTCATTGTTTGAGGCATTGTACACAACATCAAGGATACGAGTCTTGCGAGTCGCAGCCTCGCTCCCCCAAGAGTAATTGCCAGTATCCAAACGGAGGGCCCTCCACTTCACATTACCTCCACGAACACGAACCCTCCTAACTGTCTTGTTGCTGGAAAGCTTAGTGTTTGCAGGCTGGCGGCCCAACTCATACCTTCAAGGTAAGACATAACCAACATCAAACCACATATGAAAAAACAACAACATTTCATGAAAACTAATGAAATAAACATCACAAAAAAAAAAAGCTTTCAAGTGGGAATCCTATCTAAATAAAACGAACTACCAAAACCCACAAAATGATTCAGAATGTAGAACAAACCCAGAAAACACTTCGGGAAAAAGGCCTTCTCACAAAAGATGGCTATACATTAAACTAAGCAGCAAGACAATTTCATTCCTTGGCTCAAACTCATACATCGCAGGGGACGATACCGAAATGTAAGAAGAAACAACAAATTTTCATGAAAATTAAGGGCAAATCAGCAAATCTTCTAGTGGAGAAATCAATAAAGACAGAGAGACTCGCTTTAAACACACGAAACTCAGTAAGTCGGCAAAAAGAAGAAACCCCAAAAAATAAAAACTGAGACATATCGAGATTTTTACCAAAAAAAATGATGAGCTATTGGAGAAAAATTTACAAGAGATAATCATTCTACAAGTAAATAAGAATCAAACTGACTCCAGTGATTCAAAAAGCAAGAGACATAAGCAAAACAATTAATCGGAGCGAGGCTTAAAGCTGAAAATTATTACGAAATCAGCCGACCTTCAAACAAAAAGCGAAGACAATTCCAACCATGATGCAGGAAAATTTCAATTTTTAAGCAAATAACAATCTGTAAATCAAAAAAGACGATGATCAAACGAGTAAAAGAGAGAAAAGCAATCAATAAATCAAATGATTCATGAGTATGATCCGCCAATCGATAAAGAATGGACAGTGAACAAAAGATCAGGGTTCCTATAGGAAACTAAAATGGGGATTACTTTCTCTTCTTCCTCCAGGCCTTCTTTTTCCCTCCCGTCGCGCGCCTCTTGTGCATAGAGTCTCGCGAGATACCTGTGAACAAAACGAGAACGCCATGGACGTAAGTCGGAAAGGAATCGTAGAGATCCTCTGGTTAATTTCGTCGCAGAAGAGACGATTCTAGGGTTTAATCGTACCCATTTTGGCGAAGGCAAGGAAGGCTTCTCTCTCTTTCTCTCTCTTTGGGACTTCCCCGCCGCTCGCTCTCTCCCGGTCCCTCTCCTACTTCGAAAGCCTAGGGTTTCTTGGAGACGCATTATATAGGACAGTGCTTTCCTTTGTCGCATATGGAGAGTTCTATGCGAGTGAGGGATCTGCCATCCATGTTCCCTCTAAGACGATCATATCCGTTTGTAGTATGCGTCAAAGTAGGCAAAGCGACAACTGTGTGACGCAATGTGTGAATGGATAGGATCTTTTTAATTGGGATTTGGACGGCAGATCTGACTTTTCATACAGATTGGTCTTTTTTTTTTTTTTTTCCTTTGGGTGTGAAGCGGCTCTGCCCACGATGGTATCAGTAAAGAAAAGCTACATACATACAGATAATGCACCTAAAATACCATTGGAGGCGTTTGGTACGAGGGGATATCCCTAAAATCAAAGATAACTAGATTATAACTCCATGTGATGCATGAGATATAAGGCTCGGAAGGTTTGAAAGACTCATCTTTGATCCACCTTTCCTCCTCTTGCACTATTCCGCAAACGAATCATTATGGCAGTGGTCTAAGTTGCCAATCAATGATTACCAAAAAGAAGAAAAAAATACTAGAGAGGTCTGAAGAGCTTTCATCATCGTTGCCTCTACAAACACATAGAGAGGGTTCGGATTATATCTTTCATGTTTAAGAAGGATTCACCTTCCTTTGTGCAAATACACCGTTGAATTACTCTACATATATCTCAAACTACTCGAACCTTCATCATCCATCCATTTGCATAGATCTCAAAGCAAGTACAAAACATCCAATGGCCACTGAGGGCATTGTAATAGGGGACAACTCAAGGGAGCATCAAGTCTAATGGATTTCTAGGTAATAGGTATATAAAATTCATCTCATAAACATAGCGCAGCGGAAAGTATATATGAAAACTTTTTTTCATACAAAAGCATGCAAATCTAATCTATATCACCTAAAGATTGATTAGCATGCATAAATAAATTTTTAACATAGATCTGAAATCAAAAATAAAAGAAAAATATTGATTACCTTAATCGCTTATCTATTTTCTTCTCGGATCGAATCCTTATGCGGATAGATAAACACCATAATCTGAATATCGTAGATCTGAAGAAGGTTTACTGTGGAGCTGCACACATACCTGACCTCTAGAGGTATTCACTTGGATTAACCTTGAATTGTCCTTCTTGAGAGCCTTTCTGGATCCTAGACCAACTCTTGATCTTCTTCACAATTTCAATGCTTGAGATCACTCTTACTATCTTTCTTGGCATAAAATAAGTCTTGCCTAACATCCTTAGACATGTGGAGATGTGGATGCCCAACCCTTTGGGCATGGAATAGAGAGGAGAGGGAGAGGAGGCATGGACACAAAGAGAGGAGATTAGAAAATCAAATTTTCATCAA
Organism: Cocos nucifera; assembly: GCA_006176705.1. Lineage (NCBI taxonomy): Eukaryota > Viridiplantae > Streptophyta > Magnoliopsida > Arecales > Arecaceae > Cocos > Cocos nucifera. The sequence continues at coordinate 552,661 of QRFJ01000149.1, forward strand.
AACCAAACCCTAAAAGGTTATCCCTTTTATAGACCCTTGATTTTAATTCAAAATTCAAACGAAATGGGATAAAATATCTAGTTGTTATCACATAACAACATCTTTTATTTAATCTAATTTTCTTTCTAAGAAAACTAGATTTAAATGATATGTGATCTCTCCCAAAAAGATAAAAAAAAATGAGCGCCAACACTTGGCTGCCACTTGTCCTCATTCAAGGGCGTGTGCCCTCTCTCCCTTCTCCTCATGTCGAAACCAGAAAGGGGGATGTGCTCCTTTCATTTCTCTATATGGATGCCAATGGTGAGTGCACCTGGAACATGCCAAGACGTATGCCCCTCTTGATCTTATCTAGAGGTGGCATGCGTCCCTTCCATAAAATCTATACTAAGTCAAGGAAGAAAAAAAGGAAATGAGCCAACTAATTGATTGAATCCAATCCTATTGAGGCACTCAATGTGTTGCCCCTCTTGATCCAAATAGATTAGGTTAGAAATAGGATAGTTGACTTAACCTAAACTTTATCCAATAAGAAATCAAGTTCAAAGAAGAAATTAGGTTTAACCATGTGTTAGTATGGTGCACCTAAACACATAAGATTTTATCAAATCCTAATCCAATTGTGACTTCATTGTTGGGAATAATATTGTAAAGTCAATTGTCAGCCTATTAATAGTTGAGTTATCTATTATAATTATATATAAATTATTAATAAATAAAATTATTTTATTATTTTTCATCATAAATTATCATATCTTTTAATGAACTCTTATACTGTGGTGAAGTTCTCAGAACTATTTAGAATCGATAAAAGAAGATTTGTCATTTAGTCATTAAACCTGTTCGCGACCAAATGATACATTGTTACTAAGGATGACAATATTTATTGAGTATAGGTCATTATGTACCATATGAATTGATTGTCCTCTTAACCAAGAAGTATGGAGATACTAGTACGATATGCAGATGAGATATAGGGGTCCATCTATACTAAACGTGATCAACTTCGGAGCTTTTCTACTGTCAAAATTTGCTTTGATAGAATATGGATATAACTGTTTCTCCAACTTGAGATCACCACGGTGACTTTCAAACAACTCACCGTGCTTTGGTGCTAGACTATCTAAATTTTTAATTCAGTGATGAAAGATTTTCGGACACAATCAAATACTTGAGGAGTTGGTGTGTGAGTCAAGATAGGATTGACCACTCTGGCTCAGGAGCTATGTTCGAATATGTTTTAATTTAGCAAATTCTTAATCAGAATAGTCCTAGTGAGGGGTTACAGGATTGATTGCTTTGAGATATGATTTGGATGTACTTTTCAGGATTGATAGTTTAACTTTGAATCATCCTCATACATAGAGATCAAGGGATAAATTAAGCGGTAACCATATTCATGTAGATTTTGAATATTATGATTGCAATTATTCAATCTATTTAGACATTGGGTATCATTACTAGATGGTCACTTCGATTAGTATAGGAAGTGGCTTCTTTACTACTGACTTAGGTTCGAACCTATGAGATCACATATATTAGAGGTTCCTACCTAATCCGACGGCTAGTGAAGAGTCCCATTTGATTGAGACTCTATGATCAAGAGTCCCACGGGATTGGAACTCTTCGATCGGGAGTCCTACTGGGTTGGGACACTGAGTCCTATTGGACTGTGACTCTATAATCAAGAGTCCCACTAGACTAAGACTCTTTGACCAAGAGTTCTACTACTCTAAGACTCTGAATCTTACTTATCTTGAACTCTGTGATCCAGAGTCTGAACTTTGTGATTACGAGTTTCACTCATTTCGGACACTGGGATCAAGAGTTTCACTAATTTGGGATACTTCGATCAACAGTTTCATTTTGATGGGACTTTATTGTCCGGACATCTACTAGATTTGAACTCTATATTTATGAAAGATTTAAGTAGTAATTTGATCACTAAGTAACTTAATTTGGAGTAATTATTTTTAGATCAAGTCCAATTGAATTAGATTCAGTTGGGTTTGATCCAATTAGGTTATGAGATGATCTAATCATTGAGGAGGTATGATCCCTGATTTGATCAAGAGTTGGGCTTAATTAATTTTTGATTTGATTAAAATTTAATTAAGCTTAATTAAGTATAAATGAGTTGAATTTAATCTGGTCTAATTAGGCCTAACCAATTTGAATTGGATTGGTCTAATTGAATGAGATAATTTGAGACTAGTTTGACCTAGTCTTTCCTTGCGCCACTCTTATTTTTGCACCATTCTCCTCTCCACGAGAAAGGATTTCTTGTAAGTTTTTCCATGCAAGAGAAAGGCTTGCGCCCTCCCTTCTTATGCCCCAAAAGGATGGGCTTGATCTGATTGCAATTTGAATTCAAATGGGATTTGAATTCAAATAGCAAACCACTTCATCCTAACTCTCCCTCACGCCATCTCTCTTGTAAGCCCTCTATAAAATTTCTAGAATTTTTTTGGGACATGCACAACTTTTGAAACTCCTCCCATCTAGTGCGTGAGCCCTTCCCAATTTGAGAAAAATAAGAAAAAAATTAGAGAAGAAAAAATTAAGAGAGAAAAGTAGGCACTAGTTTTTGAGTGCTGTGCTGCCCTAGTTCTTGATCTAGGGTTTCTGATTTGATTTTGTAAGATATGAGGGTCAAATCTTCACGAGATTTTTTGGAGTACTTTCTCATTCTCTCTTCTGCTCCTACTGCTGATCTGGAACATCCAAAGTTTCGATGGAAGAAGATTAAAATTATTCGATTAGATCTAGCTTTTAGGAGCGTCCATCGTCGACCTAGCACTCGGAAGGAGCCAATCGAGATCACGATCTCATATAGACCATCCGTAGAGGCCAGATATATGTGTGGATGCATCATGATGATCAGATCGATGGTGACTCGATTGCAAAGATCATCTAACCATGTAAGATAATATGTTCTGAATATGTAGCATAGTAAAAATATTTTATTACTCATAGCTTTTTATTTTTAGATTTCATTATATGCATGTGTATTATATTAGATTCTAGTAATATAAGATTTATAGATCACCTATAGCTTTTATAAATTAATTAAATTAATTTTTATTTTTATTATAATTAATTTTTAAAAAAATTTAAAAATAAAATTAAAAATTCTGTATTGCATCAAAATATAGTTTTTTTTTTTTCCTCTCACTATGTGGTTGTTCAGATTAAGCACCAAAAAGCAGTTATTAGACGGAAAGGGCAAGTGCGGGACATTAGAAAGCCTACTGGTCCATATGGTGGTGAGTCAACCGGAATCAACACCAGTGTCAGCAGATTATTAGGTTCAAAAGTTGAGAACATCATCAAATTTGGAATCATGAGTGCAGCTCAAGTACATTATGCCGTATGTTTGGGCCAAGTTTTGATGTACAATGTGGATTCCAGGAAAAAAAGGATGGTATCATACTGGATATTCAATTTTGGGCTCTCCCGTTGGTGTTGACATTTTGTACAATGAATGAGCTTCCTAATTTAATTTAATTTAATGTGGGTTTCTCCGCTGCCCTCCTCTCTCTCTCTCTCTCTCTCTCTCTCTCTCTCTCTCTCTCTTTCATGCGTGCGCAAGGGCACATGCACAGTGTGCATGCATAAAGGATTCGTTTGGTTCACGTGAATTTTCGTTCGTTGGAATGCTTCGCCTAGGAAGCTAATATTCGGATATATGAACTTAGGAAAGTAATTTTTATATATTTTGTTAGGGATAAATTTTGCTTTCATCGAAATTCAATCATATGCTCAGCCGATAATGCAATCGATAATCATGGAAAAGTTTCAGCGGACGAGCCTTAGTCGAACTCCTTAGCGGCTGAACTTTTTGCGGACTCCTCCAGCGATCGAGCTTTTATAAAAGTCAGACTTCTTGCGGACTTCTTCAGCGGTTAGGCTTCTACGGAAGCCGAACTTCTTATGGACTCCTCCAACGGCCGAGATTCAGCGGACAAGCCTTAGCCGAGCTCCTTAGCAGTCGAGCTCGTTGCGGACTCCTCCAGTGGCCGGACTTCTACGGAAGCCCGACTTCTTACGAACTCCTCCAGCGGTCGGGCTTCTACGGAAGTCGGACTCCTTGCGGACTCCTTCAACGGTCGGGCTTCTATGGAAGTCGAACTTTTTACGGACTCCTCCAACGGTCGAACTCCTCAGTGGCTGAACTTCTACGGAAGCCGAACTTCTTACAGACTATCGATAGATTCCTGCAGGCGATCCCACTACTAAATGGTTACACGACAATAACGATCGACATTTATCAAGTCAATAATGATCGGCATTGATCAGGACAATTACGACAATCATTAATCAAGACAGTTACAATAAGCTCCGCCTATAAAAAGGATCCTCCAGATACGCTTAGGCCAGATTCAAAAAACTCTTCTCTCCTTCTTGAAACTCTACCGAACTCTCTACTGAGCACTCCATATCTATTCGCCAGAGCTAACTTGACCGTTGGAGGGTCCTGCCGGAGCCATCCCCCATCGGCTCTGAATGAAATTTTGTTTTGCAGGTCATCGACGGCGATCTCATCCTCCTCCACTCCAGCTCAATCCGACGTCAATCAAATTCTGCACCAACAGATTTTGGCACTAGAAGAAGGGCTCCTATGTTTTTGAGGTTCCTCGATCTTAAAGGAGTGCTCAGCGACGATCTCTCTTCAGAGATCTCCCTCCTTCATCTTCAGAGTTCTTTTCTAAGAGAAGATGCCTCCCAAGAGAGCTTCGACCCGACGATCAACGGCCTCCACGGCCCAATTCCGCTCAGATCCGTCTGCTCCCACTCCAGCCCCGGCAATCCAGGTTCCATTTGTAGCTGTGGTGGATGTGGAGCAGTTCAACCTACTCGTCCAGTAGGTTCGTGGCTTACGGAGGTGATGCAAGCGGTGCAGGCTATACACCAGCAGGCCCCGGCACTGGCTCAATCGACGTGGGATTCTTCAGAGCCCTATGGTCCGAGCCAGGAATGGCCGACTTGGGCTACCCAGCCTCCAATCCTCGAAAGGGAGAAGTAGAGGAGGGAAGGCCCTTGCTCGGACCACGACTCGACCTAGGGGGAAGCTTCGCACCCATTCTACCAGAAAACCTTGGAGATCAAAGACTGTGAAGATCTCTTGAATCAAAGGCTCTTAGAAATGAGCCGACGAATTGAAGAACTCTGTCACAATCCCTCCTCTCATGGTAATGACATTTGTGCTGACCATCCCTTTTCATAGAAAATTATGCAAGAATCGATCCCGTCAAACTTCAAGCTCCCACAGTTCGAGAGTTACGATAGGACCACCGATCCAGTCGACCACTTGGAAGCCTTCCGGACGATGATATTGCTCCATGGCGTATCAGATGCTATTTTATGCCGGGCTTTTCTCTCGACCCTTAAGAGAGCCGCCAGGAACTAGTACTCGGCGCTTAAGTCGAGTACCAAAGTTCGGATTTCTTGATAAATGTCAAGTAGAAGCAAGAGAAATCCATTCAGACTTATGTCATCGGGTTTAACACTGCGGCATTGGAGGTCCGGAACCTGGACCAATCCGTTGCGATGGCCACGCTCAAGGGCAGCCTTCAAAAGAATGACTTGTTGTTCTCCTTGAAAAAGAAATATCCCAGGGATTTTGCTGACATGCTAGCTCGGGCTGAAGGTTATGCTTGAGCTGAGGAGACCTTCAAGACCAAGGATGATGAAGCTGAAGGTGAGCGGCAAGTCGGCGAGCCGGGTAAACCCGCAAAAGCAGGGAAGCCGAGTAAAGTTCGGCCGCATTTTCGAACTCCGTCTGGGCGTAGGCAAGCCCGAACTCCCCCTCAGGCCTGGAGGTGGAAAAGCCCCGATGAAAGGACACACTGAGGTTCTTTCCAACGCTGAGGTTCTCCCCAGCATCAAGGTTCTCCCCAACGGAGATTTCACAACTATGCCCCCCTTAACTCTCGAAGATCCAAGTGCTGATGAAAATCAAGAAACAACTTTTGAGACCTGAGAGGATATGTTCCCACCCCAGCAAATGCAATCCCAATAAGTTCTGCCTTTATCATCATGACCATGGCCACGACACCGAGGAGTGCATCCAACTCCAGGACGAGATTGAAGAGCTCATCAGGCGGGGTAGACTTGGCCGATTCTTACAGAGATGGCCTAAAGGGCAAGAGGATCGATTGAGAGCGCTACTACCAAGGGAGGAGGATCAAGGAGATCGGCCGTCTCTTGGTGTCATCAATACAATCTTGGAGGGACTTCAATAAGAAGAGGTCAGCGGATCTAAAGGGCCGGTGAAGAAACAGAGGACCGAGGAACCTGTGACTTTTACCGAGGTGGACGCCTAGGGGGTCCAATTTTTGCACAACAACGTGGTTGTAATCTCTTTGAACATTGCCAATTATGATGTACACCGCATTTTAGTGGACAATGGAAGTTCGGTCGATGTGTTGTTTTACGATGCCTTCTCAAAAATGTCCTTATCCGATGGCCACTTAGGGCCTATGAACTCTCCATTGATAGGATTTACTGGCAATGCCGTACCAGTTGAGGGCATAATAACTTTGGTTGTGATAATAGGGCGACGCCCGAAACTGGCCAAAGCATAAGTTGATTTCCTAGTCGTAAGAACTCCATCCGCATACAATGCCATTCTTGGCCGACCTGGTCTAAATGTACTTCGGATGGTGGTATCGATCTATTATTTGAAGATGAAATTTCCGACAAGTCATGGGATCGAAGAGGTCAGGGGAGACCAAGCTTTGGCGAGGCACTGCTACTCGATCGCCCTACATAAGGGAGAGCAGTCCGACTCTTATCTTATTGACGAATTAGATTTTCAAGACGACCTCACTGAAGAATGGGATGAGCCTATGGAGGACCTCATCTCTGTGCCCTTAGATGAAGGGAATGTCGAGCATGCGGTGCAGATCGGCTCCAGCTTGGCAGGCGAAGTTTGGGAGCAACTGTTACCTTCCTCATAAGAAACGCAGATGTCTTTGCTTGGACCCCAGCAGATATGCCAGAGATTGATGCCGAGGTCATGGAACATCGACTGGCCATTGACCCGAGCCATCGGCCGATAAAAGAAAAGATACGCCACCATGCCTCGGAGAGGTAGAAAGCAATCACTGAAGAAGTAGACAAGCTCCTCAAAGCTGGATTCATCTGAAAGATTAATTATCTGACCTGGGTCTCAAATATGGTCTTCGTCAAAAAGGCGAACAATAAATGGAGGATGTGTATTGATTTTAAAAAGTTGAACAAGGCTTGCCCGAAAGATAGTTATCCTCTACCTAGGATGGATCAACTAGTGGACGCGACTTCGGGCTATGAGCTCCTCACCTTCATGAATGCCTTCTTTGGTTATAATCAGATCCAGATGGCATCTAAGGATGAAGAGAATATCGCTTTCATTACTGATCGTGGTCTTTATTGTTACAGGATCATGCCCTTTGGGCTCAAAAATGCAGGGGCAACGTACCAGCATTTGGTCAATAAGATCTTCAAGGAGCAGATTGGCTGCAATATGGAGGTGTATGTGGATGATATGCTCATCAAAAGTCGAGCTTCAACAGACCACCTCGCCGACCTTGAAGAGACCTTCGGTACACTCAGGAAGCATAAGATGAAACTGAATCCGACCAAATGTGCCTTTGGCGTGACCTCAGAAAAATTTTTGGGGTTCATGGTGTCAAGACGTGGGATTAAAGCAAACCTCGAGAAAATTTGAGCCATTCAGGAGATGACCTCTTCGAAAATGATCAAAGAAGTTCAGCGCCTGACCAGAAGGGTGGCGTCCCTAAATCATTTTGTCTCAAGATCGGTCGAACGATGTATGCCCTTCTTCCAAGTTCTCAGACAACCAAAGAACTTCTGTTGGACAGCAGAGTGCCAACAGACATTCGAGAAACTTAAAAACTACCTCGGCTCATCCCCATTGCTGGCAAAGCCCGAACTTAGAGAGGAATTATTCTTGTACCTGGCTGTCTCCCTAGTGACCCTGGCGACAGTCCTGGTCAAAGAGGAAGCGAAGATGCAGCGACCGGTCTACTATGTGAGTCGGGTCTTGAGGGATGTGGAGATTAGATACTCAAGGTTAGAAAAACTGATTTACTCTCTTCTAATTGCTGCCCAAAAACTCCGACCTTATTTTCAGGAGCATACCATTACGGTCCTCACGGATCAACTAATAAAAGCAGTCCTACACCGAGCAGATGCTTCTGGGAGAATCGCAAAATGGACAATCGAGCTCACAGAATTTGACATCAACTACCAGCCCAGGCCATCGATCAAGGCCAAGATATTGATGGATTTTATGTTAGAATGTACCATTCCAGTCGAACCCAAGCCTGAATAGAATAAGATCGGCGCCCGGCTATCATAGCCGAACCTCCCTGAGGAAAGTGCTGACCTCTCCGAAGGCTTTTGGGCTCTGCATATGGATGGTTCATCCAACTCCGTCGGAGCTGGTGCGGGGCTGGTCTGGGGCTGATCTTAATTAGCCCTGAGGGCATCGTCACCGAGTACGCACTGCGCTTCGAGTTTCCTACGATCAATAATGGGGTCGAATATGAAGCGCTGATCGTCAGATTAAAAATAGCGAAGGAATTAAAAGTAGATCGGCTTCAAGTCTTCAGCGATTTTCAGTTGGTGGTATGCCAAGTTAATGAAAGCTATGAGGCGTAGGAGAACAGTATGGTGAGATACCTTGGGAAGGTGAGAGATTTGACCCCGGCCTTTGACAGTTTCGACATCCAATAAATTTCGAGGATAGAAAATGTCAGAGCCGATCTTCTCTCTAAGTTGGCCACTTTAGCCCTGGCCGAGCTTCCTAAAGAAATATTCTTGGAGGTTCTGAAGTGCCCAACCATAGAGGAACCCCAGGTCATTCTGCACATGGAATTCGAGCCGAGCTTGATTGACCCGTTGATCACCTACCTCAAGGAGGGGGTCCTTCCTTATGATCCAAAAGAAGCTCGGAAGCTCAGGAATCAGGCCTCCCACTACGTTTTACATGAAGGCAAGTTGTATAAGAGGTCATACTTTCTTCCGCTACTGAGATGTCTCCGACCTTTAGAGGTCGATCTCGCACTCTGGGAGGTGCATGAAGGACTCTGCGAAAGTCACGTAGGAGCCAGGTCCCTATTGCAAAGACTACTTCGGTAAGGGTACTATTGGCCGATCTTATTTCACGATTCCGTGGAGTATGTGAAAAAGTATGATCACTATCAGAAGAATGTAAATGTATAAAGACAGCCGGCCTCCGAGCTTGCTCCGCTAAGTGCACCTTGGCCATTTGCGCAATGGAGAATAGACATACTTGGCCCCTTTCTGATGGCATTCGGGCAGCGAAAGTTCCTCCTAGTCACAATCGACTATTTTACCAAGTGGATCGAAGCCAAACCATTAGCAAAGATTATCGAGGCCAAGGTGCAGGACTTCGTTTGGATCACTTGTCTATCAGTTCGATCTGCCTCGAACCCTTATAATCAACAATGGGCGATAGTTCGCTGGGGTGAGGTTCGTCGAGTTCTACGAAGGACTAAACATCTTCCACCACTTCATATCGATGGCTCACCCACAGGCCAATAGGAAAGCTGAGGTGACCAACCGAACCCTGCTACAAGGCATCAAGATAAGGCTCGATAGTGCAAAGGGGGCCTGGGTGGACGAACTCTACCACGTCCTCTAGGCATACCGAACTATACAAAGGATGCCGATTGGGAAAACACCTTTCGCCTTGGCCTTCGGCACGGAGGTAGTTATCCCGATCGAACTTAAGCTTCCGTCTGCACGAGTCGTGGGCTTCAACAAGCAGCTCAACCCTCAGGACCTCAGAGTTAACCTTGACCTACTGAAAGAAAAAAGGAAGGAAGCCCGCATCCGAATGGCAGCCTACAGACGGAAGGTGGCCCAGTACTACAACTCCAGAGTTAGAGATAAGACGTTCAGAGTGGAAGACCTAGTGCTTCGGTGGGCCACCCTCTCATAGCCTCAGAGCTAAGGGAAGCTCACCCCAAATTGAAAAGGTCCATATGAAGTGGTGGAGGTCGTCTGATCCGAAACTTATCGCCTGAAGAAGCTTGGAGGAATAATGCTTCTCCGACCTTGGAACTCAGAAAATTTGAGGATGTATTATCAATAAACTATCTTTAATAAGACTCCTTCGTTTAGCATTATTATTTTCTGGTGTAAGAATTATATGATGATAGGAGAGAGAAATGAGCGAAAGTGGCTCATTAGGAATAGGAGGAGAACCTCGTCCTAACGCGAGCAAAGTCGAAGGCCTCATTGACTTTAGATGAGATGGAGGGAGAGGCCCTGACAACGGTCCTTACGTGCCCCCATAGCCCGTTAGGAACAGGAGGAGAATCTCATCCTAATGCGAGCAAAGTCGAAGGCCTCGTTCACTTTAGACGAGATGGAAGGAGAGGCCCTGACAACGGCCCTTACGTGCCCCCATAGTCCGTTAGAAATAGGAGGAGAACCTCATCCTAATGCAAGCAAAGTTGAAGACCTCGTTCACTTTTAAACGAGATGGAGAGAGAGGCTCTGACAATAGCCCTTACGTGCCCCCACAGTCCGTTAGGAATAGGAGGAGAATCTCATCCTAATGCGAGCAAAGTCGAAGGCCTCGTTCACTTTAGATGAGATGGGGGAGAGACCCTGACAAAGATCCTTACGTGCCCCCACAGCGCGTTAGAAATAAGAGGAGAACCTCATCCTAATGCGAGCAATGTCGAAGGCCTCATTCACTTTAGACGGGATGGGGGAGAGGCCATGACAATGGCCCTTACGTGCCCCCACTATCTGTTAGAAAAAGGAGGAGAATTTCGTCCTAATGCAAGCAAAGTCCAAGTCCGAGCTTCAAAGTCTACAAGAGATAGAATGTCCATCAACTTCGACCGCAAGATGAGATCTCCCCCGAGGTAACCTCTGGAGCAGAAGATATGATTCTCCGAACTTCAACTTCAATAAGTGCGGAGCTGGGAAAGAACTTCGACAGTTGCCTATTTTGGTACTCCCTTTCTTCGAATTTCAAACTCGAGAGTGGAGGAACTTTTATTGGAGATAAACTCCACTCCCACCAAAGTCCAATCAGATGCTCAGCCGATAATGCAATCGGTAGTCATGAAAAAGCTTCAACAGACGAGCCTTAGCCGAGCTCCTTAACGGTCGAGCTCCTTACAGACTCCTCCAGTGGCCGAACTTCTATGAAAGTTGGACTTTTTGTGAACTCCTCCAGCAGTCGGGCTTCTACGAAAGTCGGACTCCTTGCGGACTCCTCTAGTGGTCAGGATTCAGCGAACGAGCTTTAGCCGAGCTCCTTAGTGGTTGAGCTCCCTGCGAACTCCTCCAGCGGTTGGGCTTCTATGAAAGTCAGACTCCTTATGGACTCCTCCAGCGGTCGGGCTTCTATGGAAGCCAGACTTTTTGCGGACTCCTCCAGCGGCCGAACTCCTTAGTGGCCAAACTTCTATGGAAGCCGAACTTCTTACAGACTGTCAATGGATTCTTGCAGACGATTCCACTACTAAACATTGACACGACAATAACGATCGACATTTATCAAGTCAATAATAATCGATATTTATCGGTATTGATTAGGATAATTACGACAATCATTAATCAAGATAGTTACAATAAGTTCCGCCTATAAAAAGGACCCTCCAGATATGCTTAGATTAGGTTCAAAAAACTCTTCTCTCCTTCTTAAAACTCTATCGAACTTCCTACTGAGCACTTCATATCTGTTGGCCAGAGCTAACTTGATCGTCGGAGGATCCTATCGGAGCCATCCCCCATCGGCTCCGAACGGGACTTTGTTTTGCAGATCATCGATGGCGACCTCATCCTCCTCCACTCCAACTCGATCCGGCATCAACCAAATTCTGCATCAATATGTTTGATTGATTGATATATTTCAAAATAATTTATATTTAATTGAGCATCAAGTTTTTTTAAAAAAAATTGTATAAATATCTGTTATGTTTTTAATAAAAAAAGATCTTGCTCTATTTTATTTTAAAGCTTAAGGGCGTTTTCGAAAAAAGTTCATTCCAATTTTCAGTAGGAGGGAGGGTGACTTTTCTTCATTCCGTAAGGATTTTTATGAGCTATAAAATGTGAGAATATTATTTTCATTTGAAAAGCTATTTTTCCATCTCCCCTCTCACTACCTGCAATCCAAATGAGTCCGAAATGTCCATGGACTTCTATAAGTCAGAAGAAATGGCAATCATTCTTCTTGTCCTTGATGTCTATTGAATGAAAGATCATTTGCAGAAACTCCTTCCAAGTATTGAATAGCTACTCGATCATGATTTTCAAGGTTGCTTGCATTGGAGCGTGATGGTAGGCAAGTCTTTTGATTTATCGCTCGGAGGAACCATGCTTTCAAGACATGATTGCTGCAATACCACCATCTTGTATTTTTTATGCTACCGACTTAAATTTGGACCTATGAGGTCACACACATTAGAGCTTATGATCTAATCGGATGGTTGATCAACAATTAAGAATCGTTCTAGGGTTAAACAATCAATACGATTGATGTTTAACCTAGTGCATGTGTTGCAGGAGGATCGATTAGCAATTAGATTGCTAATTGGCTTAATTTGATTAAGTCCATAGGCTGAGATTAAGTTTAATTAAATATAATTTAATTAAATTTAGTTTGGGCTTAATTGGATGAAGTCCAATTGGTTTATTGGATAAGCCAATTGCAAGGAAGAACTAGTCCTAGTCTAACTAGGACTCGGATTAATTTAATTTTCTAATTTGATTAAAAAATAAATCAAAATTAAATCTAATTTAATTAAGTTCTTAAATGGGTTAGAATCTTATTTAATTAGATTGGTTTAATCTTGATTTTATTTGGTTAAAAGATCTTGTTTGACCAAATCAAAATAGGAGTCCTAGTATGACTAGTATTCCCTATCTCCTTGCACCACCTTGGTCCCAACACCCTCCATACCTATTTTTTAGATATTTTTCATGAAAAATCTCTTTCTTCCTGATTTTCACGCCCCCCTCTCCCTCCAAGTTCTATTTAGAAGCTAGGAGGAAGACCAAGTCAAAGGAGGAATTGATTTTGCTTAGGATTCTATGAGATAGAATCCTTATTGACCAAAATATCTTTCCTTGAGTGCTGCCCTTTTTTTTAATTAATTCTTCTCTTGTTCTATGAAAATAATCTTTTTTTTTGTGCATCCTCCCTTGCTGATCCATGCCAAAAATTATGGAGGAGGCGCCCAAGAGTTGGGCGCCCCAACAACTTTTCGTGTTTGGATATTCCTAGTCTAGGAATTTGACCTAACTTGGACTCTTCTTTTTTCTATTTATTGGATGAATTTTATTCTAATTTTTTCATGAAATATAAAGCTTTGGGAGAGGTTTGGAGTGTGCAAAAATCAGAGGAAGAAGGTCCTTGGGCATGGGGGTTCCATAGGCACCAAACTAGGTGTTTAGGTGAAAGAAAAGAGAAGAAGAAGAGGGTCTTCTTCTAGGGCTATTTTATTTTCAATCTCTCCTCCTTTCTTTTGAGTTTTTTTGAGAGAGTCTCAGATCAGCAAACTCTCATTTTCTTCTCATATTTTGGAGAGTCCAAATTTCGAAGAAAGGAGCATCGGATTGACCGTCGAAGAAAGATCAGCACAGTACTAGCATGCTGTGCTGATTTCTTGCATCGGACTTCAGATTAGAGATCGTAGGCTCGTGTGGACGACTCCTAGAGGTTGGATGCGTATGTGGCTCATGACTTCATCCTCAAGCTCGGATCAGTAAGTTAGAATTTCTAAACTTGCTTAGATAATAGATCTGATCTATAAACTTCATACCTGCTATTGGTGTAGAATCTAGTTGACGTCGGGATGAGCTGGAGTGGAGGAAGATAAGGTCGCCGTTGGTGACTTACAAAATAAAGTTCCATCTGGAGCCGGTGGTGGTGGCTCCGATGGGACCCTTCGATGATCAAGTCGGCTCTTCTGGCCAATAAAAATGGAGTGCTCAAGTAAGAGTTCGGCAGAGTTTTGGAAAGGAGAAGAGAGCTTAAAAAAAATATATTTGGAGGGTCCCTTTTTTTAGACGAAGCTTGATTGATGGTGACAGCTGTAGCCATCTGGCAGTGGGCTGCTCGAGGCCTGATGAAGTTCGGTATGGAGAGAAAGATGTCATTAGGCTGATAGTGACAACCATACTGTTCAATAGCGGGCCGCTCGAGATCTGGTGGAGTCTATCATGGAGGGGGGGCGCTGCCTATAGCATTGTTTGTAGCAGACTGACGGCGATCACTCGTCAAGATTTAATAGCCATAGTTCGAAGAATGCAGGCAATGATTGATGAAGAACTCCGACATATATCAATTCCAGAGGAGTTTGTACTCTCAAAGAAAATATGATTAGAGAAGATCATCCGGAAGGAACACTAGCTGAAGGAGAGATCTGGATGGAGTTCGGCTCCTAGAGGAGTTTGATCGAAAGAGAAGTCTGAAAGAAGTTTGGCTCATATAGGAGTTCGATAGAAGCAGAGATCCGAAAAGAGTTTGGTCCAACTGAAGAAGGGATCTGGAAGAAGTTCGGCTTCCATAGGAGTCCGACTGAAGGAGTCCAGAAGGAGTTCAAATTCTGGAGGAGTTCGACTAAAGGAGAAGTCCAAAAGTAGTTCGATTCCTATAGGAGTTCGATAGAAGGAGAAGTCCGAAAGGAGTTCGACTCTTATAGAAATTTGACAGAAGGAGAAGTGTGGAGGAAGTTTGGCTCCCATAGGAGTCCAACTAAAGAAAAAGTTCGAAAGGAGTTCGACTCCCGTGGAAGTTCAATTGAAGGAGAAGTTCAGAAGGAGTTTGGCTATTGTAAGAGTCCGACTGAAGGAGAAGTGCGGAGGGAGTTCAGCTCTCGTAGGAGTCCGACTAAAGGAGAAGTTCAGAAGAAGTTTGGCTCTCATAGGAGTTCGATTGAAGAAAGATTTGGAAGGAGTTCAGCTCCCGTAGGAGTCCGACTGAAGGAGAATCTAGAAGAAATTTGGCTCCTGAAGAAGTTCAGCAAGAATTCGGCCACTGAGAGAGTTCGAGAGGGGTTCGATCGATGGAGGAGTTCAGTTGGGGCTCGACCGTTGAGGAGAGAATTCTTGATTGAAACTCTTCCATGATTACCAACTGCAATAGGCTAAGCACCAGGTTGAACTTCGATGGAAGCAAGATTTATCCCCGACAATAGTCCTCCCACTTCTGAATTTGAAACTTGAAGGAAGGGAGTACAAAAAGGACGACTGCCGAAGTCCTCTTTAGGGCTCTGCACCAGTTCAGGTTGAAGCTCGGGGGAGATCTTATCTCCAGCC